>JBCEWC010002118.1:10278-36318 GCA_038996855.1 Solanum aculeatissimum
CCTCCCCCCCCCCCCCCCAATAAACTATTACATTAAATTTCATAATGTTTAATTAAGAATATAATTAGTAAATTGCAATCTGATCTTTAAACTTGTATAAAGTTGAACGAATAAACACACACGTCCTGTGTGATATTCTACATGGCGATTTGCATCTTATGCGGCTTCTTCATGTCTTATGCTACGTAGGATTCATGTGTCTAAAGGGTACAAATATGAAATGAGGTCAAATTAAATGTCATATTTATGTATTATGACATTAAATAAATGTCAACTTGTATCGATCCCTTCAATTATGAATATTTACAAGTTTGTAACACAAAAATAAATATTTAATTTGAGATATATTCACTCCGTTCACTTTTGAGAGTTAAATTATGTGAATATTGACCTTAAGATGTATTTTTAAAAAAATTATATTACCATAAGAAGGGTTAACGTTGCAACTTAACTATAGTACTTTTAGTATAGTTTTTAATATTTAAACAATAAATTAATTTAATTCTGAATATTAGTTAAATTATCTTTAATAACGTAAAACGTGACAAGTAAAAATGAATTTCGCGTCTAAAAGGGGGAGCAAGTATCAAGGTGAGTGTCTCCTAATAAAGGCCCAAAGCGAGGCTCCTTTGGTGCCGGTGTCTCCTCTTTGTTGGGTTAAATAAAACTTACAAACTCAATGCTTGCTTGCAATAAAAGCTTTTGAGTAATTAATGTTACGATGAAATGGTAAGTATTTTTTATTTTAATTATAAATTTTGGGTTTGAGTTTTATGTGATATAGAATAATTGTCTATGTTAGAAACTTTTTAATTTTTAAATTTATTGACTAAGCCAGAATTTCGACTAAGAAATGCTAAAATGTAAAGAAATAAAATTGTATAGAAGTTAAGAAATGTCAATATGCAATATACATATATAGTACAGTTATATAGTATAATTTTCTACGAAGAGGAGTCGGTCGACATTAGGGGCAGAGCCACCTAGTGGTCAAGGGTGTGTGTATAGTTATATAGTATAATTTTCTGACGAAGAGGTGTCAGTTGACATCAGGGGCGGAGCCACCTATTGGTCTAGGGTGTGCGTGTGTGTGTATCTATAAAATATAGTTATATAGTATACTTTTCTAATCAAGAGGTGCTAGTCGACATCAGGGGCGAAGCTACCTATTGGTCAAAGGGTTCATCTGCCCCTCCCCCCCTCCTCCCCCTTCCATGGAAAATTATACTATTTATATATATTATTTTGTATATATATAAAGGAGATGTCGAACCTCCTAAATCGAAATCCTAACTCCGCTACTGAAATTCGACACGCCTCAAATATATATGACTCTGCCTATGCTCTAAATGTGAAAACATTTTGATACAAATTTAAATTTAATCAAATTTTAACAAGAGATTTCGAATACGATAATTAAAAAAAAAAATGTATGTGACAGACATATTACGTGCAATTTTAGTGCATTTTTGTACGTGTGCCTATGTTGTATAAATAACAATGAAATAAAATATTAAAAAAGTTTGTACCTACACACAAATTGTCCTCTTTAGAAACTTCTTTTTGACTAGACAAATAGTCCTCTTTTGCTGACATTCTGCACACTTGCTTCCACGATTCTTCACGCTAAATTATAAAAGTAATATACTTGTTAGGATTTATTTTACGAGAGTCAATTTGATTAGTTTTTGAAATAAAATTGAATTAGAGTAATTTAATATTTAAAAATTATATGAAAAATATTAGTATAAGTTATAATTTTTTTCATTCTAATATGATGAAAATATATATCTTAAAATATTAGTTAAAATTTATGTAGTTTGACTTTAGAAAAGTGAAATTTACAACAACAACATACCCGGTGAAAATCCCACAAGTGGGGACTGGAGAGGAAAAAATATACGCAGACCTTATCACTACCTCATAGAGATAGAGAGACTGTTTTCGAAAGACTCTCATCCCAAAAAATCATCATCAAAAGTAGAAAATATTAGATATGAAATAATGACGGATAATAACAATATAATATAAAACAACACGACTACTAACCTACTATAACGAACACAACGCCCGACCCCTACTAGCCTTTTAACTTTCTACCCTAATACATGATCTCCACTACTTTCTATCTAAGGTCATGTCTTCGATTACTTTGGAAAAGTGAAATTTGATATGCAAAAAAGGAATGGAGGGAGTATAAGGTTTGATGGTTTGAATAGTTAAACAAATTTTATTTTATTTTATTTTTAGTATAGCATGTTGAAATGCATCATTTGCTTGTAGAAATTAAGAAAAGTGTTTTAATTTTATTAAGATAAAAATAAATTAATAAATAATTATGAATATTAATTTAAGATGTAGCATGCGCAAAAGAGAAACCAAAAGAGCGAGAAAAAAGTGTCTTTATGTATGTGTTGTGTGTGAATTTGCGTATTAGAATAGAAAGTAAAGCATGAAAAAAACTTAAAAGCAAGTTGCTTCCTAATTGACATCATTCCACTCACAATTTCCTCCCATCCCAAAGAAACCATTGTAACTAACAAATTTAGAATTTGATTTTAGCTGATATTTATGTCGTGTGCATAAGTAAATACTTACGATTTATATAAAATCATCAAATAAGTAGACACATAATTTCTGCATGAATTAATTAATACAACCATGTATGACGTCAAGTATGATGCAATGTATCTGTTTTTAGCTGATATTTATGTGGTATGCATAAGTAAATACTTATGATTTATATAAAGTTATCAAATAAGTAGACACATACTTCCTGCATGAATTAACTAATACAACCATGTATGACGTCACGTATGACGCAATGTGTATGCTTTTAGCTGATATTTATGTCGTATACATAAGTAGACACTTACAATTTATATAAAATCATCAAATAAGTCGACACACATTTCCTGCATGAATTAATTAATACAGCCATGTATGACGTTACGTATGATGCAATGAGTCTGCTTTTAGCTGATATTTATGTCGTGTGCATAAGTAAATACTTACGATTTGTATAAAGCCATCAAATAAGTAGACACACACTTCCTGCATGAATTAATTAATACAACCATGTATGACGTCACGTACGACGCAATGAATCTGCTTTTAGCTGATATTTCTGCCACGTGCATAAGTAAACACTTACGATTTATATAGAGTCATCAAATAAGTAGACACACACTTCCTGCATGAATTAATTAATACAACCATATATGACGTCACGTATGACGTAATGTGTCTGCATGAATTAATTAATACAAACACATATATGACGCAATGCGTTCACTTGCTCAACTTTATACAAGTTTAAGTGTCTGCTTGTACACATCCACAATTGAAGGACATAGAAATCAAATAAGGCAAAGTTAAATTATACGTTTATGTATTATGCCAATATTTAGATGATGAATGTTAAATTAATTTGGTGGCAAAGCTATTCTTATTCAAGAAAAGTCAACTAATATTCTTTCATCGCAAAATTACACTATATATATGGACGGATTAATTATTATATATGCTATATTTGTGTTAAAACCTCATGTATTTTCTCCTTTACGTTTTAAATTCTCTTAATAAAAATTCTGACTATGCCCTCTATATAAACTTATTATTATAGAGATTTGCTCATAATTTTCAAAGAAGATATGTGATTATATTGTGCAAGTATTTTTTGGAATAGCTATTAATATATACCAATATTCAATCATCTAATTTATCAATATACTCTATGTATATTAGTGTATAGGCATGTTTATTAATTATTATATTTACTTTGTACATATTTTATAAGTTAGATGGCATAATGATTCAAGTTCATAATTTATTTATATATTTATTTATTTTACAATAGCATCACAAAGATTTTAAATTCTTATAAATTATACATGTTAGCCCTCTCCCTTTCACTTCACTCACATCTCTTCCATCTTTTCTTGTTCTCCATTCTTCTTTTTTCCAAATTTATCCTTTGAACAAAATTCATTTGTTCGACTAATTTAAATTTGTGTCTGACATTTTCACTATAAATTAAAGAAGTCTCAAACAAAAGAATCTCAGTTAATCTTCAAGCTCGAATCGAAATTCCTGAGTAAGTGTGAAGGGATATAATGTTATTGTTTTCTTGAATTCTTTTTGATATTTTATTTTTCAAAGTTATTTATTGTTAGTCAAACATCAGTTACAAAACGTTTCATTTGACTCAAAATAAAATGCAATTAAAATATCATGACTAATAATTCCATGATTTTATATATATATATATATATATATGCCCATTTATTTATTTATTTTATAGATTTTTTTTTTAATGATACATAAAGATGAGTATTGAATTATAGAAGCGATGTTGGTGAGGTTCAATCTGAAGACGAGTTTACGTTTTTAATTTTTTCGTAAAGAACGATCTCAGATTGAGCCGCGCCAATATCATTTCTTTTTACCAATTTATTTTCTAGTTAAATTGATTCTTGTGCATGAATAATTGCCTTTAACAATATATATGTACATAAAAAAAATTGTAATAATGTCCAACCCTTTATTTTGTATATATTTGCCTTTTATTTTGAGTTTTGAGCATGTTTATATATATATATATATATTTATTTTTTTTCGTCTCAATTTATGTGCTTGATTGGAGATGAATATATTTTCGATGAGTTTTTCAAAAGGTTAAATTTGAGTATTTAGATTGTGTCTGTTAATTAAGCGACCATGGGGTCAATGGAAGAATGGATCCTTATTTATTCGTTATGATAAACTGTTTACATCATACCTCTCGGTATACTATGGCTTTACCTCACATCCTTCTTGAACCATACTTTATGCATTGAACTATCCTTTTTTCAAAAAAAATAAAAGTGTGCACTTTAATTCCCAGATCCTAGAACACTCACTTTGTTCATCACAACTACTTACATCCAAGTGCGGAGCTAGCATACATCGAAGGCTTATTCGAACCTTCTTTAGCGAAAAATTATATTATTTATATAAGGTTAAAATAATTTTTTATGTTTATATAATATATATATATATCAAATCCCCTTCGACTAGTTCGTATGTTTACTTCTTCAAATTTTGAACCCTCTAAATTAAAATCCTGACTCCACCACTGCTTACGTCATAAGATTTTATATATACCTTTTTTCATATTTCCATGTCTTTGATTTTTTTTTTCATGGAGGAAGTGGCCTCTGTCTATTAAAAATTTAAAATGCAAGCAAATGCAAATTTTGAAAAAAATTACTATCATGAAATTTTGAATTTCACAGTTGAAACTCTGTGACTCTCCATTCATTTTTAGTTGTCAAAAAATTTTTAATTTGATTTTTACTTTTACTTGTCATTTTTGACAAGTCAAAGTAGAATAATTTTTTTTCCTATTATACTCTTAATTTATTGTCATTGAGTTAATGTCTTTGAAAAATGTAATGAGTAAATATATATGTACAAGACCCTTACCAATTAATAGAGATAAAATATTAAATTTACGATATTAATAATTATTTTTTAATAAGTGTACAAAATCAAAATTTGACAACTAAAAGTGGACAGGGAAATAATTAAACATTGTCATGAAGTTCCAAGGTTCAGAGTTGAAAGACCATGACACTGTGTTTGAAATATAAGCATTATCATGAAGTGTCGAATTTCACGATTGATCATCAAAGGATGTGATTCAGTAGATGGGGCTATTCTTCTATTAATCATAGATCTGCAATTCGAGCTTTGAATATAAAAAAATCTTTGATAGGAAGTACTTTCCCGTAAACGGGATCCTATACCGCATGAATCCAAAATACTCTAACTCCCATACAAATAACGAACACCAAACGCGAAACAAAAAAAAAATCATGATTGAAATTCCACGTTTAAATTTACTTGAATCTAAATAAAAACATAAAACCCCAGTCCAAGGAATAAATTGATCACTTGACCAAAAGCTCAATATTTTGGTCAACCAAATTTCCTTCCGTCTCATGCGTACAAACTAAATTCAGAATTTGAAATTTATAAATAAGAATTTGTTATCAAATTCGTAATTTGTCTTAGTTACTAAATTCATAACTAAATACTTTTATATATTTAATAAATTTCTTAATACAAATATCTACATGCACTTATCCCTAGAAATATTTCACGATTTATTGAAGCATGGAATAAGGGGACAAGAAACACATCTCTCCCACAAATTCGAATTGTTGTCATCCCACCCCCTTTTTTTAACAAAAATAAAATTATTCACATATTTATATCAATTCAATAAATATATTATTACGTAGTTTATACTTAAACGAATAATATTTAAACAAATCTATAGATAATAAATTTGAGTCATATCTACAATATGATTCTTTTTCATACCAAACATAATCGCGAGATATTTTGCGCGTTTGAACTATTTTTTTATAATAATAAATTTATATAGTTTAATATAAATATTAATTACGCAATAAATACATAATATATCTCATCAATTTATATTTAAACATACAATGTAGTACTTGAACAAACCTATGTGTCATGAGTTCAAATTGTAAAAACAATCGTCAGTGTTATTTGTGTCAAGATAACTGTCTACATCACATTCCTTCGAAAGAGTCTCGTTTCTTTAGAAAAGTTATAACTTTTCAGAAAATTCGGAAATTCGCATAATGGAACTAACTAATTTAATTCGCTGAAGGAAACTAAATTTAAATTCTCGGAATTGTTTGGAAAAGATTTGCTCCTTCCGAACAAACATTTCTTTTCCCAAAAGATACTATGCCTGTTCCGAACAGATGAGTTTATTTTGAACAGGTGAGTTCGCTTTCATTGCTAGCTATAAATAAAGAGGTTTTCTCAATTTTCTACATTGAATTTGCTCCTTCTTCTACATACACCTTATACAAACAAAGTAGAGCCTTTGTGTAATTCTTTACTGACTTTTAAGTTCACTGAAATTATTGAAGTTTGAAGTGTCGTTACTTTTTCTTTAATAGTTTATCCGTTTTATCTTGTAAAGAAATAATTCGCAATCTCGGATACAGTGATAAAATTAAATTCCATACAGACAAACAGTGAATTCCGTCGACTCAGACATTTCTTCCTTGCCATCTTTTTATTGTTTCATGTTTTGAATACATGATATATATAAAAAATGTTCCTCCAATAACATGAACATCATTTAGGCAAAGCTAAATGCCCTTTAGTTTACAGTAAGCATACAAACAAGATCCCAAAAAGCTAAGACATTGGCCAGCAATATTCAACTGTCATTGACAAAATGATAGATACACAACATCAGTCTTTGTAAAAACAAATTAAAATTTTATAAATATATATTGAAATATATGTTTTATAATACTAACCAGATCAAATGGAAGTCCTCTGAAAACTAGCCAGCCAAATCCAACAGTAAACAAGTCCTACACAAAGCATCCCGCGTTAGCAACGTCAGGGGAAGGGCACACATACATGAAAGGAACTACAAAAAAAAAAGGAAACTAATCTATGTGGTGGAGTCACCATTTTAGATACGGGTTCGGAAACTTTGTATTTATGTTAAAAAATTCATTTGATATGTATAAACGATCTATCAAGAATCCAGTAAACAAAAAAGGATCGTAGTTCAGAACTAATAAACTAAAAATTGTAACTCCGCCTTTGTTTAGGAAGTTATGTCTTTTCTATACAAGTGCTTCTTGTGAATCCCTTTAGAAAATTGACGAACAACAATAACATACTCAGTAAAATCCCACAAGTGAGGCCTGGAGAGGGTAAAATGTACGCAGACCTTACCACTACCTCATAGAGATAAAGAAGTTGTTTCCAAAAGCAGAAAATATCATCCTCATAGGAAATTGACAAACAACAACATACTCAGTGAAGTCCCACAAGTGAGGTCTGGGGAGGGTAAAATGTACGCAGACCTTACCAGTTACCACTACCTTGTAGAGATAGAGAAATTGTTTCCAAAGCAGAAAATATCATCCTCATAGAAAATTGACAAACAACAACAACATACCCCGTGAAATCCACAAGTGAGGTCTGGGGAGGGTAAAATGTATGCAGACCTTACCACTACCTAATAGAGATAAAAAAGTTGTTTCCAAAGCAGAAAATATCATCCTCATAGGAAATTGACGTTGGTAAATAATAACATTACTCTAGTGAATTGTAAAAAGTTTCATGAATATACATATACAATGCGCGTAATATATTGGAGAAACATATTACGTACCTTAAGATTTCCGCAGACTGTCTGTGTTAACGCAGAATTGATAGTCGTATTTAGGAATACACTGTAGTTCAATAAGAAAGCCAGAGCACATGAAAGAAAAATCACAGCCTGCAAAGATGTAGAAATTTGTTCAGTGAATAACTCACAAAAGTTGCTTTTGAGCGACATGATCAGTGAGGATTCATATAGACGACCTCAACATTCATGGGATTGAGACATAGTTATTGTTGTTCACGAGGTTATAGCACGCGTTAAAGCTAGTAAACAAGACATTACCTGAAAGCCAGAGGTATACAAATACGGAAAATTTCTTGTAGCTTCTAAGTCGCCACTGTATGCTGTCCAAAGTAGCAAAATCGGTGTACATATTATACCTGCAGAGTCTCTGATTGTCAAATCAAACAGATCAATGTCCTTGCGTTAGCACGCTGTAGAGTGTAAGACACAGTTTTTCTTACCATTACACCACATCAGGCCAAAGCTGTTAAGGCCACTAGATTCTCCTAAATGAAAGATTTCAGGATGTATCAAAAACTCTGTCCATGAAACTTAAGAAAAGGCGTCTGAGAACGAAGAAATAAAGCAAAAACATAAACGATAGAGATACCAATTCTCGATATACAAGCCAGGTATACTGCTGTAGTAATGTTTGAGATGAATACAACAGTATAGCTGTAGTAGTCAAACGACAGGTCTCGAGCACCAGCTACAAATGCACCAAGAATGATGACTCCTACACTGATGAGACGACTCTTGTAAGTTTTTCATTTTACATGTGAAAGCCTCACAAAGACGAGAAGGATTACTCACCATGTAACAACGTATGACGAATACTTTTTCCCTGCCAGAAAATATTCTGCCATCATTGTAAAGAAAACAGTTGTCCGTCTCAAAGTAGTGTACATAGGAACGTTTATTCCACGAATAGATTCCATAGACATCAGCTGCCAGAGATCGAAAAGACAAGTGTTGCATATTTACTTAAGAAACAACCGAAAAACTACACAGTAAGAAGACTTAATACTTACCATGTAAAGCAAATATGATAATGCCACAGGAGTACACTGCAGTACTTTCTGAAACGGTACAAGGTTTGTTGTGCGCATAGCCACAGTATGTGAATCCTGAACTGTGAACGATATGATTTTCCATCGTCTCAAAGCATAGAGAATCAAAGTCGAACTTAGCATCTGCGTATTATAAAAACATATATGACCAACCAGGCTATATAGATGATATCCGGTGTTGTTCAACTATAAATGACAATTCAGACTTTAACAGTATTTTGGTCTACAGAGCAATTAACGCTGCATTTCCACGATTCAAAATCAAGAAAATCGTATATATGACAAGGTTATATCGATGATATCCAAGATCAGATTGCTGAAATGATGTCAGTCAAGCCCAAAATACCATAATCATCCAAAGACAGAACGAGAAAAAATGAATTGTTTCTTCATATGCTGTCGAGAATGCTTAAAATTGGAAAACGAAAGTATTCTGATGACAAATTGATAAGCCATGGAACAGATAACTTAGTCAAATATGTTTAGTAACTTCAGCAGAAAGCAGAACTAAGCTCTGGCTCAACGAGGTTAAGTATGCAGACGGAAAAAACTCCCAAGACGAGTTCATTTCCATGAAAGAACAAACATGTAAACATAACACAGAAGACTATACAGACAGACTTAAAACCTGTTCCGATCATGGTAGACATAATTGTTAAGACTATTGAAGTGTCCTGCTTTACCTCAATTTTTGGCATTTTTCCCCATCCCACCCCTAAGGCATTTTAAGCGATATGAGAACGAGTAAAAGGAAATATGTTGAAATGTAAAACTTTAATTTTCACTTGAACATGAAAACATGAATGAAAAGCGATGTGAATTTCATATCAGAACTGAAGAACCATGATACTGCATGTGTGCATTGCTGTTGTATGCTGCAATAATGCACAGATTTCCTTTTATATGCCATCTTTTAGTGTACACTTTCGACTAATTAACATGATAGATACGTAACAAACATACTATGAAACCAGTACAAAGCATGTGATGATTCTGTATCTCGAATAAATCTAACATAAGGTAGTTACCTGAAAAAGTGTGATCACGTTCGCACAGGGGAAATTATAGGATGAAAGAGCTGCCTTATTGAATATGACCAAGAGAACTGCACGAAAAAATGAAGAAAGATAAAAATTCTATAAATTGAAACATGGTGGCGTTGATGATCAAATTCGAAGTCATTTTAAGTAACACATTGCAGTCCTGTTGTAATCATGCTATGATTTACGCCTCTTACTGAGGGTTCAATAAGTAAACATCCTACATTAGTTCCATATATCATTCGTTTCATATAATCAAGAAATCCTCAAGGGCCAATGGCGCATGATTCAAATATGAACCTGACTATGTACCCTTCTCCACTTAAATACCAGTCTTCGAACTTATAATGTGCGCCTAACATACACGTTAGCGCTATATTATATAAAGCAACTCTCTTTTTTCGTGCAAGTACTTATGACAACAACAAAAAAGAAAGATATATGCTATCACAAATAGACTGATAACAAACATTCTGGTTAAACATATATAGAAAAGATTCTTAATACTTTTTATGGAGATTTTCACTTACATTAGAGATCCACTGCTGTTTTGTTTACCTACCTAAACTATATCCACTGCTGTTTTGTTTACCTACCTAAACTATCACTATCGTTGCAATAATTCATTAAAACATACATCTCCCAATCGACAACATGCTTGTGTAGGTTAACTCAAGGAGTGATAATTTACTTTAGTAAATGGAAGAATTGGACTGTTGAAGTATGAAACTCGCGAAAATGTGATAATTTAAGTGTGTGTTTGACCGTTAATACTTCAAGGGATCGTTTGATACTCGAACTAAATTATCCCCAATTTATCCCACTTGCAAGATGAGATAAAATAATTCCAAGTTGAATGGGACAAGGTGGGATATCCTATGATTAAGTTGTGTTTGTTTGACAATATAAATTTATCCCAGACTTAATCCTGTTATATCCCACCTTATCTTGCATACCAAATGAACCTTAAATCCAATAGTCATGCAATTATAATCTCTGGACTAATTTATCCCACCTAGGAGATGGGATAAAATCAGTGACGAAGCCAACATTTTTGTCAAGGATGTTCATACTTTTAGAACACGGATGAGTGATTTTTGTATCAAGAGTATTGTTCAACAATTTATATATATCAAAATATCTATATTTAACCTATATATTTGAAAAAAAATTCGACGAAGGGTGTTTATCTAATCACCCTTGGATGAATATAGTTCTGCCCTTGGATAAAATAATACTTCCTTTGTCACATTTTATGTGGCACCCTTTCCTTTTTAGTCCGTTCCAAAAAGAATATTACATTACTCTAACTGAAAAACAATTTAACTTTAAAATTTATTTTTTACCTCACACAAATATCTAAGAATTATTTTAATTTAGACCACAAGTTTTAAAAATCTTCTTTTTTTTCTTAAACATCATGTCAAGTCAAAGGGTGTCACATAAAATGGGACAGAGGGAGTAATTAAGTTGCATTTGGTTGACTATATAAATTTAATGTCAATGTATATCCCAACTTATCCTGTGTACCAAGGGCGGAACTACATCCACCCAAGAGTGGTCAGATGAACTCCCTTCGTCTGAAATTCTTTTTTGAATATATAGGTTAAATATATAAATATCAATTGTTGAATATCTTTAAGATACAAAAATCACCCACCCCTATTCTAAAAGTATGAACACCTTTGACGAAAATGTTGGCTCGCGCTACTGCTACATACCAAATGACCACTAAACACATAACTAAATCTTGAAAATAAACATGCAAATGAATTCATTTATATTGTTAAAGAGTAACAACAATAACAATAACAACAACAACATACCAAGTGAATTTCCACAAGTGGAGTCTGAGGAGGGTAAAGTGTATGCAGACCTTACTACTACCACATAGCAATAGAGAGATTGTTTTCGGAAAACCGTCTCATCAAAAATCAAATATTGTTAAAGGAGAGAATAAATAGACTAACCAGCACAAGCCATGTAAGATATGGCAACATAGACACCTTTTTTGGTCATGGCTATATTAGGAGTTTTCTTGGAAAACAAAGGCAAGTTTTGTGGTTCATCACTCTTTGGAGAAGATTCCATTGATACCATTCTTAAGTTTCAAACACAGAAAGACAAGTTTTTTTTTTTGAAAAGAGAAAGAGATAGAGAGAAGTGTGTGTTGCACTTTTTTTTTATATGAATTTTGGACTATAGGTTTTGACTTTTAAATATTAACAAGAAAAAAAAGTAGTACTAGTAATAATTTAGAAGAATTTGGACTAGGGGTTTTGTTTTTCTAAATTAAGAAAAAAAATTAATTGAAAAGAATTGGATTTTAAAGATTTTTCTATATTAATTAAGGAAAATAATATAATTTTGAAGAATTGGACTTTTTTTATTTAAGAAAAAAATTTAATTGGATATTAAATTTTGCATTTTAAATTAAGAAAAAAGTAGTATAGTAGTAGTACTAGAACTAGTATAATTTAGAAGAATTTGGACTAGGAGTTTTGTTTTGCTAAATTAAGAAAAAAAGTAATTGAAAAGAATTGGATTTTAAAGATTTTTCTATATTAATTAAGGGAAAAAATGTAATGTTAAAGAATTGGACTTTTTTATTTAAGAAAAAAATTAATTGGATATATTAAATTTTGCATTTTAAATTAAGAAAAAAAGTAATTGAATTTTAGATTTTATCTTTTTAATTAGGAAAAAATGCAAGTGAGAAGAATTGGAGTTTAGAATTTACTTTTTAAATTAAGAAAAAAAATAGTATTGGAAAAGAGTTGGAGTTTAAATTTTATCTTTTTTATTATGTAAAAAAGTAATTGAGATACCTTTTTTAATTAAAGAAATTTTTTTGAGAAGAATTGGATAAACTTAAATTTGTATTGAAAAATCTTATTTTCTGATAAAATATTCACATACCACCTTACCATATATAATATTTGATGGTGTATTAATCAGAATTAATTAATTTCAAATACTTAATAATTAAATTGGAAAATAATTAGAATTATAAAAGTAAGTGGCACTGCCTGTAAAGTGAGGGTCCACTTAGATATTTGCCAGCCAGAGATTCTCTTATTTTGGATTTTTCTTGTTTTGGCATTTTAATTATGATTAGATAATTGCATATTGCCACCATCAAATTTTGAAATTTTATTTTTCATGAATTGTTGAAGTAACGATAAAATTATTATTATGATTTATAAATTATAATTTTGAATTGTGAAGATGTGTTGATATTTATGGTAACTAATTATTTCGATGAATCATTTTTACAAAGAGAACTCGAGATCTCACTTATCAAATTCCATTATGGAAAAGACAATTTTTTTTTGAAGTATTTGTCATGATATATCTAATCCATGCATAATATCAAGAAAAATGAATACAAATTTTTAACTGCTACTTAGTATTGACAATAAGTCTGAAGTGGGAGAGAAGTATGTCACAATTGGGGTTTTGAATAAAACGACCTTTTGATTTTTCATTTTCATATTGAAAAAGGTAGTAAGAATGAGAGATGCTAAGCTTTGTAAACACTTACTCGAGATCTCACTTATCAGATTTCATTGTGGAAGAGACAATTTTTTTTCTGAAGTATTTGTCGTGATATATCTGATCCGTGCATAATATCAAGAAAAATGGATACAATTTTTTTACTGCTACTTAGTATTGACAATAAGTCTGAAGTGGGAGAGAAGTGATGTCACAGTCGGGGTTTTGAATAAAACGACTTTTGATTTTTCATTTTCATATTGAAAAGATAGTAAGAATGAGAGGTGTTAAACTTTGTAAACACTTACTCGAGATCTCGCTTATCAGATTCCATTGTGGAAGACACAATTTTTTCTGAAGTATTCGTCATGATATACCTAATCCATGCATAATATCAGGAAAAACGGATACAAATTTTTGACTGCTACTTAATATTGGCAATAGGTTTTGAAGTGGGAGAGAAGTGATGTCACAATTAGGGTTTTAAATAAAATGACCTTTTGATTTTTTTTTATTTTTATTTTTTGTTTTCATATTAAAAAAAGTAATAAAAATGAGAGGTGTTAAATTTTTCATCATCCCGACGTTGAGCTATTTTTCTGCAGGACCTCTCCTACAGTATGGTCATCACAGTAGAGTTTAACCACCAAGTTCGAGATGGATTGGTGTGACATTAGAAAAAAATTATTAATATTTTTATTAAGATAGATTGTCTTCATTATATTTTTCAAAATATAATCTTTTCTCAAACGTAAATACGAGATACTTTATGCATCAAACACGCTTTATTTACTTTTTAGGTTTTTGTTTTTTTTTGTTCTTCTCCACTTGTCAATGAGCTTCCTAGGCTTCAAGAAAAGTAAAGTCTAGTCTAAAATTTTATTATTATTATATTTGTGGCTGTCTTTTCCATCATGTGCCTAACTGAAAAAAAAAAATATTGAATAAAGTACAATTTAGTTAGTGGCTCATCTATTGCTCAATTATGGGATAATGTTTTTTCTATTATTTTTAAAAAAAATATATCACTTTTTGAACAACTTTAAATAACTTTGTCATAGAGGTAAGCAATTCATGGAAAATTTTAATTATTTTAAGTCATCTAATGTTTAAAAATACATAATATGATAGCAAATTGTCTATTAAATTAAATAAGTAAAAATATATATTTATTTTTAATATAGTGAACAAATAAAAATAAACAAATGACGTATCACTTTTGAACTGATTTAACAAATTTTCTCATTAAGGTAAGTAATTAATGGCAAATATTACTACTCATCTTAGACTATGTTCGTCTAAGCTTTCGAAATCTGCTTACAACAATAGCATACCCAGTGGATACTTACATTTGGTTAATTAATTTTAAAAATATTTTACTAATATTATAACAATAATTTGAATTTGATCAAAGTGCCAAAAATACTTCAGAAGGGAAAACTTTTTTTTAATTAGTGTATGTTACTATACTTTTTAAAAAATAAAATAAATGGATATGATATAATGGTATATATTAGTGTCTCATTGATTTTCTTATCTTATAATTATACACTAAATTATCCTCTTAACAAAAAATTTGTTGTTTAATTTGTAAATATCTTTAGAAAAAAGGTACTGTTTTAATTGCTAAGCTAATGCTTCTTGGAATGTGATGTCATGTCCCATGACAATCTCTCAAATTGGAGGGTGTTTGGATATTTTTTTTAAAAATAATATAATTTTAAATATATATAAAATGAAGTAATTAGTTTATAATAAATATAAGATGTTTTTATTTGTAATACCTTAAGGTATAAAAATTGATAAAATAAAAAATATCAGATCTAGTGCAAGAGTGCAAAAACATAAATTTTTATGGATCTTTGTGCGAATCGTGAAAGAAATCACGGTTCATAAAAAAAATTTGTGTAGTTTTAACTTAAAATTTGAAAACAGGGCAAGGTTCCACGGAAGGGTCCATAGCCAGTGGAAGCTTACATGGACCGTGAACCTGACCTCCGAAGACCTATAAATATTATCTTTTTGTGGGCAATTGTATGGTCCATAGAAGGCCGCCATAAATGTGACTTTCAGTAGTTATGAATCAGGATTTTTTGGGTCTTTTTTAACTCCTATACTAGGTCGTTTTGGCTAGCTCCTAAGACCTATAACTATCCAAATCCTTTAAAAATTCTCTATTTTCTCTCATTTACTTGAAATCTCAAAGTTCTCTTAAGAATTCCTCTCCTAAGGTCATCTTCTTCATCAAGCTAGGATTACAGTAACTCGATTCTCCTCTTCAACTTTCAAGGCTACGATTCTATGATATATATGAAAACTTCATCCATGAATCCTTTTCCATCCATGGAGTTCCGAAGAAAACTTCAATTTAAACTTGTGAACTGTGATTTCAAGGACGTTTTTAGATAAAGTATCAATACGATTTCTATGAAGACAAATGTTGATTCAAAATAAAGAATACTTATCATGAAGACTTATCGTGGTTTGTATATAAACAAATTTATCATGATTTTTGATACTTAGACAAGTATCTCTATGAACATGCTATGATATCATGATTCATCAAAGAAACTATTCTTATGATTTTCAAGTATTTATAATGAATTCGATTTTACAAGTTTACATATTGTTTTCAAAAGTTACAAGTTGTTTATGATCATTCTTGTTGAGAGTATTACCTAACAATCGAGTTGGATTAGTATCGATTATTCAGGTGTCAGAACTATGTGTCCTCATATAACTTAGTCTTAATTGACTTTAGCTAGTTGATCCCCATATAGCTCATGTTTATGGTCCTTACTTGACAAATGGAACAACTTCATTTTGGTATGTGGAAGACATTGACCTACATATTATAGTTTAAATGATTTATGACATTTGTTAACGGTATCTCTCACTATGTTATATTTTTTTTCTTCACAAGTTTTATGTTGATCATGTATTATGTTTTTGACAATAGTTTAAATAGTTATAACATGTTTTAGCTTGGTCATTGTATTATCATGTTTATGTCATGCATTGCATATTTTTCATACTCAGTACATTCTATAGTATTGACCGCATATTTTTTTTTTTGGTTTATATTATTTTATAATATAGATCATGATACTCCCACTCACGCCCGTCATTGGAACTCGGATTCTGGTCAGCATAACATCACTTGGTGAATCCTCATGCTTTGAGTGTGTAATCGTATTATAAGTTCTTATTGTCTTTCCCTTCCGACTTTATTTCAGACTTATGTTGGTGAGTTAGGGCTTGTCTTATGCTCCGTCTATGTAGTAGAGACTATGTCAGACTTAGCATATGTTCTATTTTATCAGTGTTATTCTCAGATTTTTCTTTGATTGAGTTGCTATAATCAGGGTGTTTTAAGACTTATGCTCCACATTTCATTCTTATGCATGATTTTCATGCTATCTTCAAGTCATCCTTATGCTAAGAGGCTTGTTTAGGGTCTTTTGGGATTCTGTTCACCATGTCACGTCTAGAGTGTAATTTGGATCGTGACATTATTATATAAAAAATAGGCAAAAGTTAAAAACAAATAATTTTTTTAATGATTTTTAGTCATAGTTCATGTGTGGCTAAATGGTAGAGAAATTGTGGTTATACATTATAGAAACTATATATTATGATACACTCAAAAAGCTGAACATAACTTATCTATACATGAGCTATACACTTAGTATACATTATGACATACTCAATAAATTGAATATAGTTTACTTATACACGAGCTTTACACTAATTATACATTTTGATACACTAAAAAAGCTAAATATAATTTAACTATACATGAAATATACATTGTTAATTTTTCTTTCACAAACCCAACAAATGATTTGTGTTCAATCATTATTGAATTTTGAAAATTGAATTGCAGCATCTAAGCTCTGGTTCGAATGAGATTATTCCAAAAAATCGATTACGTGTTGAGGAGCCAAAATATGAAATTTTTGATGATTCGATGTAATTTTTAAGGTTGTTTTCGGATGAATTTGGTGCTTAGATTCAAGAAGAAAGTTTTATATATATATATATATATATATATATATATATAATGGTGTATATTATTGTAGATGAGTGTATGAGTAATTCATATAATTTTGTATGACATTATATATGGGGTACATAATACTGTATATCATACTGTATATCAAAATTTAAAATATTTTATAAAATTAAAATAAGAAAGTTTTGTATATAGTTATAATATCAAATGTATATTATTGTATATATATTAAATTTTAAGCTAAAGATTTGTCATGTAAAATTTGAGTATTTTTAGTTTTTTACCATAAGTTAGAAGAAAAGTCTCCTTTTATGAATTTTCCCCATTTACTTAAAACTTATCTAAATTGGTGTTTTTAATTTGTAAATGAGCATAAATTTATATATATAGATTTTTCAAAAGCATCCTTCAAAAATTTGATAAATAAGAATTTAATTGAAAAATTCTGATTCGATCAAAAACTCATATGAAAAAAGTAAAATATTATAAGAACAAAATAGAAGTGTTATCTGATCATAACATATGCATGTCTATATATTTAATTTTATACAAATTTAAATATTTGTTTGTATATATCAAAAATTAGAAGATAATAATATCATAAATGACACATTTACCTATTATGTCTTTTTTGTTTTATATACTTTCTAGTTAAAAAAAAAAGATCTATTTTTCTTTTTGGTTCGTTTAAAAAATAATGATCCATTATCTTTTTTGGTAAAACTTTAATTTTAACTTTCCACGTGGCATATTTAAGGCCACAAGATTGAATGATATTTTTGTACATTTATCATAACTTTAATTTAGAATAACAAGATTAAAAAAAAATTTCCTATATATTTCGTGTCAAGTCAAATTAGATTATTCTGAAAGCGCGTATATTTTTATTTTCTAAGTTATATATATATTTAGAAATTCATTAAATTTTTGTTCATTGACATGAGAAGACTCGCTGTCATACAGTAACTATATACAAAGGTCAATAAACGGAAATCGCGTTACTATTCTCCGTTTACCGAATCTTCTTCCTTACTCACCAAGACTACCTCTCTACTCCGGACGCCGGAGCCAGACATCGCCGGCGATGCATGAATTTGACCTCCACGATCTCTCTGACGACGCCGATTACGCTGCTTCAATACAACAAGTAAGCTAAAATTACCTCTTCGCCATTTCTACACTCTTCAGTTTTTTTGCTACTGGTGAAACTGGAATCTCTGTTGTATAATTGATTAACTTTGTTTTCTGTTTGTGATTTGCGATTTTTGATGTTTTTGATTACGAGCAATTGAGCTCCTTGATTGTACTGTTAGATGTTAATTATTGATTTCTAAGTTTATGCATCTAGTTTTTATGCTGCATTTCCTTATTTTTTTATTTGGATAAATTTTCAAATTACTGGAGATAATCTCAGCTACTTCAATGCAAGCTATTTATTTGTCCTAAATTACCTCTTTGGCATTTTCAGAGTCTTCGTTCATTCACCATTTTCTTCACATTTTTATTGATTGCTACTATTTTTGTCCGTTTTGTGAAACTGGAGCGTTACTGTTATGATTGATGAATTTAGTTTTGTGTTTGTGATGTGCGATTTTTCGAAGCTTTGATTGTGAGTGTTGAGTTCCTTGATTTCGTTCAATCATATATGCATCTAGTTCTTATGCTGCATCTCTTTATCATTTTGGATCAATTTTCAAATTGCTGGAGTTTAAATTTGAGATAATCTTGACTACTTTGATGTACCAAGTGAGAAATTCCAATTCCAAATAATCTCATTGCCATATAGAATTTAAATAGCGGAATTTACTGTAAATTTGATGAAGTTAAATTGTGTTTATGATGTTTGATTGATTAGGTAGCTTGATTCCGGCGGTTGAGCTCATTGGTCTTGTTTAATATATATAGCTTATTAACTGTTCAGCTTTTTGAAGCTTTTTGTTTTCCTCCTTTGTTGCAATTTGGTAAAATGTTTTTTAGGTTTTTGATTGTTTTCTGGTGTGTGTTAGGGTTCTGCGAGTATGTCTAGGAACGGTAATAGTAATCGGAATTCATCCAGTGAACAAGTCGGTGCTGAACTAGTGTATTTGAAAGATAATGTGGCGATACACCCGACTCAGAATGCATGGGAGAGGATCAGAGGTCGGCTGAAGCTGATCAAACAAGGAGGTTCTCTGTTTATGGTATAAATAGAATTTTTTTTGCTTTGTTAGACTTGTTTTTATGTGTGAACCAGTTCTAAAATGTAGGTTTAATAATTGCTGTTGGATCATTTACTCTTTTATGGCATGCATGATTTGAAGCTTACTACATCTATGCCTGCCATAATTTGAATATCAAAGTATAAGCAGTGAGGTGAAATTAATGTTCAATGCAAGTGGATGTGCAAACTGTTTAATGTTTGGAAATTTCTTTAAATTACATTTGGTTCAAAGAGTGTTATACAAGTATAAGTAGCAGGGCTTAATATAACTTACCAAATATATATAATAGGGTTAAATGTATGACGTGTCCATTAATCTTTTGCTTGTAGAATAGACCAATACCCTCTTGAGGTCGTGCGTGAAAATTGAACTAATTTTCCTTTCAAACTAACAGAATAACAGAGTCTGGTAAATTGAGCAGATACGTCCATTTTATCTTTTCTATTGCCTTCCTCTTTGTAACTTAAGTTTGTGTTTTTCCTTTCCTTCCCATGAAACAAGGATGATGCCTTTTTGTTGTATGTGTGTGTGTATGTGTCTTTTAGGGGGTTGTTGCTCACTATTGTAGCAAATATCACTTGGTTCTGCCTATTTAACTGAGCTGTTGAATTGCTTTGCAACAGACTTGGATTCCATATGAAGGGCAAAGCTCAAGTGCAAGGCTATCTGAAAAAGGTTGGGCTCAAGTTATCTGTATTATGACCCAAACAACAGAACAGTGATTTTATGTAAAAAAGGTTCTTTCACCTATCCGTAATGGTTATTGTTTATATATCTTGGTTCAGATAAAAGTCTCTATACAATAAGAGCAGTGCCTTTCTCGGATATTAGGTCAATCCGTAGACACACTCCTACTTTGGGTTGGCAGTATGCTATTATAATTTTGTCGTCAGGTATGTAGTCATCTACTTTATTTTCATAAGCCTTTCTGTTCCATACCAGTGATTTTTAAGTGTTGTTTTTATGGAATAGTTTAATCCCCCCTTTTTTCCTGTGAGAAGTTAGTTTACATGCTACTCTTTGTCTCTTCTGGAAATAGATCACTTCTACTTTCTAAATTGATAATTATTCCTTGCATGCCTAGTGTGGCTTCAGTACCCAATTTCTCAGCTGGCACATGATATAATTTCTTGATAACTTTGGAAAAGTAAATCGAATGATATTATACGCTGAGATAATCCATCAAAAGTTCTTTATGTGGCTTCATTGATAGCCTGTTTGGTCAACTTTTTGGGAAAATAGAAGTGCTGCTTTTTGTACTTATTTTTGAGAGTGAATATATTTGGCTAAGCTTGTGAGAAAAATAAGTGATTGAGTACCAGGAGAAGCAGTTCTCTACAGTGGGAGGAAGCAAAAATCTGTAGTTTTTCGTTGGAATTAGAAGCAAAAGCATAGAATTTGTTTTTTAAAAAAATATCCTTATTGAATAATTTATATTAACTAAATTATCCCTCCCAAGTATAATTGATCTAATTTTAGCATATTTTATGCTGATTAAATTTTTTGATATATTTCTTGGTTCTTATTACATTTTTAGCTAAATATATATAAGAACATAATTAAAGTCTCTCGTGGGATTACACTATCCTCTCCAAATCCTACTCATGGGATTACAGGGTATGTTTTTGTTAGATACTACAATAAATACCCAGTTAAAGCCTTAAAGGGTATCTTGTTGTTAATAAATTGTTAAAATATTATTTGTGTAAATTATACAAATTGTAAACTGATTCGTTAGTTTACAAGGAAAAAGTGAATCATCACATTTCCATTTTCGTTTTTGTACATTCAATCACCTTTTAAATGATTGGCCAAACTCAAATTATTTCTCGAATACATGCAAACGTGCCTCTCAGATGTGGGCCAAACAAAAGCTACTATGTTTTGAAAGTACTTCTGGAGAAGTTCATTTAAGATGAGCAAATTTTGGAAGCTTGGCTAAACATGCCTTACGATTCTTTAATTTGTCTCATTTGATTTATGCTTTCTCAATGCATTTCCGTGAATACTTTTTGCTATCATCACAATGTTATGATTCTTGGATAGTTCAAAGGCCAAGAGAACTACTATTGGAAATAAGAAGCTAGAGTAGGAAGCAATTACTCCTAGATACTTTGGTCCATTGTGCAAGATTTGAAACACATTATGATTCATGGCAATGTTATGGACTGTGGTAGGCAATTTTTGCGGAGCATAAGAGAAGAACTATGGGAAATTCTTTGTAAGCTAGGGGTGGAGTCAAGTTTCTGAATAGGTATAAGTTTCATGATGATCCTTCTGTAGATGAGTGCTATTTTTGAAAAGCTTAGCTGTTGATCTTTCTAGTTTCAATAATCTGTTATGATATCATGGTGTTTTAGGTCCCTTGGTAATCCTATTGATTGATTTAGACATGATTATACTGCTCATCATTTCCACGAAATCATGATGTTTGAAGTCAATCTGTTTAGCTTGTGATCATTATAAATAGACATATATGTATTCTTGATAGGTAGACATCTTTTATTCTATCTAGCTTCAAAGGTTACTTGCATCTATTTATTTGTATATTATTTTGATTAGTTGCATGCACGGTTATTTTTCCCTGCTGTTTTCGGTAGATCTTTTTAGTACTTCCTCATAGTACCAACTTGTTGATTTTGAGTATATTGTGTCTTATGCAGGACTAGCATTTCCTCCACTTTATTTTTACAATGGAGGTCTCAAGGAGTTTCTAGCAACAATTAAGCAACATGTTTTTCTCGTGAGGTGAATTGAGTTAATCGTTCTTCCTTTGGGCATCAGCTTTGTGATCTATAACATTCTAAATGGATCATTAGAACAAATTTCACAGATTTGTGTGTTTCCTTTTTCATTCCGGTTGATTCTTCATTGCAGTTTGGAACCAAAATTCCTTTATTTTTCCATCTTATCTTTTATGCGAGATACAAAAAGCGAGTAGGTAGAAATCAGAACAAGAAAACTCACACATGGATTGATGCTTGATGATAGTGTAACATACAAATAAGGATTAACTAATTATCTGTTATATTATTTAATCACATCAATAGGTTCTTTGGTGGATGGGAGATAATATGATCTCTGGATGTGAAGAAGTGAGTGTCAGTTTCTTTCAGATACTAGTTGGACTGCCACATATAAGTTGACCTATGATATTTATACTAGCTGAATTTTTCGTATAGTAACTAATTGTGCTGGAAGTTGTGGGTTGTTCACCTTCTTTTTCAGGGTAGGTACAAACTATTTTTTTATATTTCAGAAGGCTAAGATACTTGTACTGGGAATTTTGGATCTTGGTTGAGTCTGTATCTGATTTGGCATTATTGACCTAGTACTGATATGGAGTAACTAGATTACTGGAAGGATTTCCTTTTTCACTAGTAAAGTGTATTTTCAGGTCAGCCGAAGATGCAAATATATTTCTTGTTAATGACCTCCAAGATCCACTGCAGGTGCAGTTAACATCATTTAAAATTCTCTGTTTAGCTTTAACAATTACTGTTCTAGTTCTCCGTCACAGATGCACACTTCCACCTCATACTTTGTTATGATTGTTACAGAGAACTCTCTCTTCCTTGGAGCTTCCCAGGGTCGTTTCTGTTGCAAACAGTCCAACTTCATCTGTTGCTCCTAATGAATCTTCATCCAGTCAGACAGACAGTGAAGCCCTAGTTAAGAACTCCCCATATATTCAACAAAATGGCAGGCAAAGACAAAAACATAGTGATCCTCGACATTTATCTATTCAAGTTCTGGAGAAATTTTCTCTCGTCACCAGATTTGCACGTGAAACAAAATCTCAATTTCTTCGTGAAGCTCATGGTGATGGTTTCATTTCCAATGCATTGAGGAAGCATGACAAAAAACCAAATAATTACTCTTTTGTTGTTGAATCTAATGATGTGGACCCGCCTCATGAAGATGTTCCTGTGCCTGCCAATTCTTTGGAGGTAAGAACCTCACATGTACTCCACTTCTTTTTCTGGATTAGTTTCATTTTTCTTTGAAATCACTGGCAGAAAAGATGATGGTCATGACCTCATTTCTTATTCGTGCATTTAAATTTCTAAGGAACTGGGAATTTGATTTGGTAAGTCAAAAAGGAGAAACTCTGCACTTATATTTAATAAGATTTAGTAACACACAAAAAATGCAAGTCAATATGAACCGGAACTACTCCTTGTCAAAAAAATAAAATGAAATGGAACTATTTCTTGGTTTCGAAGTTCTCTTGTGCTCCAATTGAGAAGTGGAAAAGCTGTTGACATGATTTATCCTTGGGTCCAAAGAATGAATGAACTGCCTCAGTTAATTGTCAACGACTCAACTGTACTCAAAACCATACAAGAATAGGCAGCAAAATAGCATTATTGGATTTAGTATCAACTCCATCACAGGATTGTTCTGACGTTGTTCTCTATCTTTAAACAGGAAAGTTCTTGTGAGAAACATAGTAAGAATGAAGAAGCTGCGTTGCGTGATGACAATTTTGAGGTTTGTCCATAACTGAGGAGCCATTTGACTTATTGAGCATGTTATTAACTTCTTGTAACTGGTGTCTGTAAATAAAAACCTACTCATTTTCAGCTTTTGTGGTGATATGAAAAATTCGTCCAACAAGATGATGTTATTTAGTGTATAGTTGCCCCAGTTCATGGATAAGCTAAAGTTTATCCCTTTTCTATTTTTATTGTTCATCAAAACAAAAGACAATTTTTTTCTTAAATGAATCAATTTGAAAATGATGAATAAAGTTGCCCAATCTGGATCTTACCTGTAGGCTGTAGATGTAGACTGGACTTGGCCATCTTTTCTTTATATTATTATAAAGTTCAAACTACACTTCTTATTATTTTGGTTACATATCTTCTTATTATTATTTCCAGGTAAAAATTCATAGAAATAAATTTTTTTATACAACTAATATAATATATTATGAGTATAATAAGCAAATTAAAACCCAGTTCAGGTAGTATGGGTGGATGCAGTACTTGACATATTTCAGAGCTACTTCCCTTCAACAGCTCTAATGACTGATATCCTTGTAAACAGTTGGAATTTGGAGAAAATCCTCTTACCATTATGCTTGAGAATTTTTTTTTCAAGTTACCATTTTTTGTCTAGGCTACATATAGCTCAGTAGCATGAGTTATTTTGGAAACATCCCTTCAGTTTTTCTCTCTCTCTCTCTCTCTATATATATATGTATATTTTTTTTCCTTCCTAGAAGTTAGTAAGTGAATTTAGTGGGTCTGTGGGAGGTTCATCAACACTTATTTTTTCTGCAGTATGACTATGACAAATTATCACTTGTATGGGGAAAACCGCGCCAGACTCCGTTGGGTTCTAAAGAGGTATATGACTTGTCTTTGTTTATGATTTTAAGGAAGCATTTTTGAACTGTTGCCATCATGCCTGTGCTAGGCCAAGTAAGTCTTTTCTGCCAGAAGCTCAGGTCCATCTCATTTTGTTGTTATTGCAGGATTAACTAAATAAGTATAAGTATCCCCTTTTTAAAATTTTAAGTTTCTTAATGAGGTGATAACACAATCCAACATGGAATCAAAGTAATCAGCTGGTTCTCCATTAGCAAGAATGGAGAACCTAGTAGTTTTAATACAGAAAGGTATCCAACTTACCCATCTCCCCCCAAATCTCATCTGTCTGAGGATATCAATCAGAAATTCTCAATTTAACTGATTATAAGCTTTTTCAATATCCAACTGACACATCACCCCTGCTTTTTCTCCTTTGATTCTGGTATCAATGCATTCACGTGCTATAAGGGCAGCATCCATAATCTGCCTTCCTTTGATGAAGGCCATCTGATGCTTATTTACTAACTTATCGATCACTTTTTGAGCCTTTCTGCGAACACCTTGGCAATAATCTTGTTAACCCCAGTAATCAGACTTGTAGGTGTTGAAGAATGAAAAAAAGTCCCACATTGGTGGTTAATGAGATGGGTGGACTCCTTATAAGGCTTGGGCAATCC
>JBCEWC010002119.1:0-36299 GCA_038996855.1 Solanum aculeatissimum
GAAACAAAGAATTAGGACAAATAAAGGATAGAACCTAGTACCTTAGGCTTGAGTAGATTGGAACAGGTAAGGATATCTCTCCATCATGTCCAACTCCGCTTCCCACGTTACACTAACCCAACTGATGTGGCTCCCACTCATGGTCGAGGCAGGGCTCGTAGAAGGGTCGAGGGTCGAGGACGAGCTAGAGGGGAAGCTCCCGAGTGGAAATGGGAGCCGATTACTATGGATTTTGTCACAGATCTGCCCATGGCTTTGGGCAAGTTTGATTCGATTTGGGTGGTTATTGATCGTTTGACCAAGTCGGCTCACTTCTTACTGGTGAAGACTAGCTACAATGCAGAGCAATTGGCTAGGTTGTATATCTAGGATATTGTCAGATTGCACGGAGTGGCAGTATCTATAGTATCAAATAGAGAATTTGTGTTCACCTTCCATTTTTGGAAGGCTCTACAGTGTGGTTTGGGTACTCGGCTGGATTTGAGTTCAACTTTCCACCCCCACACTGATGGACAGTCCGAGCGCAATATTCAGGTGTTAGAGGATATGTTTCGCGCTTGTGTAATAGATTTTGGGACCCGATGGGATCAACACTTGCCTATGACGGAGTTTACTTACAATAACAGTTACCATTCCAGCATTCAAATGACACCATTTGAGGCTTTGTATGGTCAGAGGTATAGATCGCCCATCGAATGATTTGACTCGAGTTCAGTGAATGTGTTGAGTGTGGATCTACTTTGAAATGTCATGGATCGAGTCCAATTGATACAGAGTATACTATTGATAGCTCAAAGTCGCTAAAAAAGTTATGCTGACCAGAGAACTAGACCTTTTGAGTTCTCTGTTGGGGACGGTGTTTAGCTGACGATTTCACCCATGAAGGGTGTGATAAGATTTGGGAAGAAGGGAAAACTCAGTCCCAAATTTATTGGCCCATTTGAGATTTTGAGGAGAGTTGGTGAGGTTGACTATGAGTTGGTATTACCATCGAGACTATCAACGGTCCATCTTGTGCTCCATGTTCCCATACTCCGCCAGTATATTCCAGATGAGTCGCATGTGATCTCTTATGATTCAGTTGAGTTGGGTCCAGATTTGTCATATGAGGAGGAGTCGGTAGTTATATTGGACAGACTGGTCAAGAGGTTAAGGATCAAGAACATACCTTCGGTGAAGGTTCAGTAGCAACACCATCCTGTTGAGAAGGCTACTTAGGAGTTGGAGTCAGACATGCGGGCTAGATATCCCAGCCTTTTTTAGGCTTCAAGTACTCTTCCTTCTCTTATGTTCGAGGATGAACATTATTTTTAGTGATAAATGATGTGTCTGTGGAAATTACTATTTTGTCCTTTCGTAAGCTGCTTTGGATCTATTTTAAACTATTTGTATTGTTGGAACTGAGATCATGTGTTTTAAAAGTGGAAAATATGAGTTTTGGCATTTTTAAAAGCTCAAGTAATTGAAAAAGTAATTTTTTGTACTATTTTGAGTTTCGAGTATCGAATCAAAAATCCGTCGATTACATTAGCTCGAAAATGTTGAATTTGGTCTAGGAGAAGTTGTAGAATTGAATTCAGAGTTAAAACGAAGATTTTGGACCCAAAATTGCATTTGTAGTTGTTTTTTAAGCCAAAGTTTGACTTCGGTCAACATTCGAAGTTTGGAAGCTCAAATCAAAATTCCAAAAGTTTCAGTAGTTCTGAATGGTGAAACTAACACTCGAAATAGTCTCGTCATAATTTTTGGAGTTTCCCAGGGCAGTTTTGGTATTTTGAGTCCTAAATTAGTTTATTTGAGTTGCACCAAAAATTATGTCGAGGAGACCTTGAAATCAAATTTTGATAATTCTGTTGAGTCTGAATCGCCATTTTTGGTATGGATACATGTCTGGTTTGTGAAATTTGGGTTCCGAATAAATCTCGAGGGTCCGTTTTGAGTTTTGGGCTGAGTTGATATTTATGTATCTATTGCAGCCATCTAGTGTTCTCCGCGTACGCGCCTGTAGCTCTGCGTTCGCGGAGGTACGCTTGTTCCCTTCTCCGCGTTCACGAAGGTTAATTGTGTGAGCCTTCTACGTTCATGGAGCACTGTTGTCCTTTCCCTCCACGATCGCGGAGTGTATTTTTCGTTTGTACAGTTTAATTTCGAGAAAACAACAGTTTTACTCCATTTTCAAATATTTCAAGCTTTAGAGGCGATTTTTGACGAAGCTTTATGTGGAAATCTTTTTGGTTAGTGTTTCTATCATCAATTTAATTAATCTTCATTACTTATATCCTGATTTTGGATATTTAAAATTGGGGATTTTAAGTCTTTGATTTAGAAACTTTTATTGAGGACTTCTCCTTCAATTTGAACTCGGTTTATAGTGAGATTTTCACCCACGAACTCCTTTTCTCGCGTAGAAGCATAATTTCAAGTCAATTTCCAGATTCAAGAACTTCGAATTTCAGCCCTAATTTTGATTATTTTGCCCTTAAGCCCAATTCGTGCCAATATGAGTATCAATTCATCCTTTGACACGTAGTATCTATTTTTGATAGCGACTGGTTGATTCGAAGCTCTTTTTTAGGCTCGTGGTGATCTAAAGCTTGGTTTGAGTGTAGTTTCAGCATCGAGCTAGATTAGACTAACCTTTTTGGAACTGGATTTGAGTTATTGGACATGTTATTGTAGTAATTGTAAGATTTAGATTGTTCATGAGTATTTGGATCGATATAATGGAATTTTGGTAAAGATACGGTATCGATTATGTTAGAATTAAAGTAAATTGTGACTTAATTGATAAACTAGGTTGTATTCTTGAGATTTCAGATAGTTTGGATATTATTGTGATGATATGAGACTAGTGACATTTTTTGAAAAGTTTTGTGGTAATTTGATGATACTAAAGATGTTTTCGGGAAAACATGTATATGATTTGGGACGTGTGAGGTCCAATATTGATGGTACACTTGACTATTGGCTGAAATATGATTATTCGAGACGTGATGATGGTTTGTAGTACCAATTATGGCACCTGTTACTATTCTCCATAATTCTATATGGTTATCTACCGATATTCTTATCATGATGCTATTATTTATCTTGATTTTTATCATTGACATACATTTATTCCATATTACATTTGTACCACCCCTTGACCATGGGTAGGTGGCAAGGATTGAGATACTGTACCACTTTTTTTACAAAACCCCTTGACGACCATGGGCAGGTGGTAAGGCGGAGATTATACCACTTTTCAAACCCCTTGACCACGGGCAGGTGACAAGGTTGAGATATTTAGACACTTGAGAGATATTGGTATATGGTCTGATGAGACCCTATGGGTTCTACCTAGTAGCCTTAGCTCGGTAGATATATACACCGACCCTGCGATAGTCGTGATTCCACCCCATGCATAACATTCATACATTACATCTGCATTGCATCGATGATTATTATTGCTATTCGAATCTTATCCTTGTGTATATATTTATTGTGTACTAACCCCTTTAATGCAGGCGATAGGATTCTTCGTTATTACATACTTGTTCGATTTCTCTTACCCAGTCGGTTGAACCTATTGGGTTCATTTCGGTGTACTCACCCCTACTTTGTTTCCTCTCTGCAGATCGAGCACAAGAACCCCATCAGAGTAGTTGATCTCATTCTACTAGAGTTTCCATCCATCTATCCCAGATTCTAGCGGTGAGGCCTAAAATGTCATCGTGGATCTAATGAGATTTCCTTTGTTGTTTTCTTTCTAGACTT
Source organism: Solanum aculeatissimum (assembly GCA_038996855.1). Lineage (NCBI taxonomy): Eukaryota > Viridiplantae > Streptophyta > Magnoliopsida > Solanales > Solanaceae > Solanum > Solanum aculeatissimum. The sequence goes on from JBCEWC010002119.1 coordinate 3,757, forward strand.
TGTATATTACATTATCAAATAGCATTGTATTTATTTATTCGTACTACTTTAGATGCTCTTGTACTTATTGACTCCAGGTTTTGGGATTTAAAATTTAGTATTGCGGTTGCTTTTACTTGGTTCTACTTTCCTTTAGTCGCGATCTGATTTTGGATCGTGACGGATATAGAAATCAAAACCCAATAACTAGCTATCCAAGGTTGGCTACCTTAAACTCAAACTACAAACTACTCTTAAATTTATTGATATCAAGTCAGATACATATTCCATCTCATCCATGTTTCCTCCAAAACATGTGCTTATAGTTGTCAATGAATAAATAAATAAAAACAAAGCCTAATGCTCGTAGGCTTTTTAAAACCTAGATAAAGAACAACTAACAGACAGGCTTGAAATAAGAAACTATTTGTTTTAGTGACAAGGGAAACCCACAATTACTATCCTTTGGGTGTACACAGAGTAAAACCCCCGCTCCTATGCGATAGCTCGCAAACCACACTAGAGAAGCTTGAGCTTCAACTTAAAAGGCAAACCTCTCGCTTTCTCTAGCATGGATTTCGACCTTGAGACCTCCAACATGGAAGTCCCCAAGCCCAAACCACTAGGCCACCCGAAAGGTAAAAGTAAGAAACTATTTTATATATAATACTCCCTCCGTCCCAATTTATATGAGTTAGTTTGACTTGGCACGGAGTTTAAGAAAGAAAGAAAGACGTTTGAAACTTGTGATCTAAAATAAGTGATTGATATTTGTGTGATTAAAAATCATTTCATTATTTGGGACTGACTAAAAAGGAAAGTATGTCGTATAAAATGTGACAGATGGAGTACTAAATTTTTCTACAAAAATAATAGTTATTCTGTATGATCTTTTTATCTCCTAACCATTGTATAGGCATGATGGTTGTTGACAGGCATACCTTACTATGGCATCCAGTTTAGGATTCTCAAGTAGAATTCCTTACACAATCTGGTGCAGTTGTATCTAGATGTTTGCGATGAGAGGCTCAAGAACCAATTGATCATTCTCTCTCCGAGTCTCTGCCTTCTTTTTAAGCGAGAAAGGATGCAGAAGATATCGTGCGAAACGGCTCAAGGGATCCTGTAAACCTTCCATCTCATAATGCCCAAAACGCCAATCTCTTTTAATATAAGGTCTCCATATGGGCTCATCAAGGCCTCCTGAGAAAACAACAGATAATCAGCAACAATTGGCAATTGAAAATACCGTTAAAAAGGGGAGGCAGGAATCATGTGTAGACAGTTTTTACATTACTTATCATTGATGTCAAAAAGAAAGAATTTGTTCCCTCATGCAGGTGCGGTGCCTGTGGTAGCAGGTATTCAGGCAATTAAAATGTCATTTCCCTAAGCAAACCTCATTCACCAACCACAGCAAAAAGGCTAGAGAAAGGTCAATGATGAGATAAAATCATGCGTAAAGTCATTTGTCTTGTAGAATGCTCTCCACCAAGAGGACAATATCATATGAGAGTTATTTATGGCTAGATAGACCAACAGAAAAATGGATACTATAGAGTAGTGGCACCAAATTGGCTTATGGAACACTCCATCACGGCGTAACTTCATTTAGATTCAAAATTGCAGTATTTTAACTATAGATCTAAATCTGGCCCAAGTATTGCCTTTATCCATCTATCCAAGGGAATATGGATCAAAGTTTTGATTAAAATCTTGAATTATCTGAAACCTGTTTCAGGCCAAAATTAGGCTTGATAATCCTGTATTACCTGCATACATTAAGCCATATTTATTCACCGATCGATAGAATGGCCTCCTTTTCCCCTCTTTAGCAGCAGTTTGGAGCTCACGCCACACCTGTTCCCTGTCTTCCCGCATTATTTTTCCAGATTCTACAACCTGAAAATCAAGAAGTCAGCAAAATTATCAAGAAGAATAAGAAGAGACATCAGACAGAAGGATGCCTTTGAAAACAAATGGTATGAAGGACGAGGAATCCGAGCTAGATTATTGGCACGATCAACTGCTACAAGTCCAAACTTGGGACCATACCCATCTGCCCACTCCCAGTTATCGGAGATCGTCCAAAACAGGTAACCAAGTACACGAACACCCTGGATATAATAAAGAAGATGCAAGTCCACATTACCCACCAAATAAAGCTGGTGAAATTTTTAGATACATTTAGAAGATGAAAGTCCCTAGAGGAAAACCATTATCATTGCTGCATAAGTTGCAAGTAGATGTTCCAACAAATATGGTTGTCTAATCAAGTCCGTTCCATCAGAAACACCATTTTCAGCTATTATAAAGGGGAGATTAAGATGTTTGTATCTTTCATTAAATTGGAGTAACACACGGAACAAGCCATCAGGATAGACACCACGCCCAGACTCGCTGTACTCATCTGTCTCCACTAGTTTCAATCCTGCACCACAAATGACTTCCTGCTCAAGTCAAAAAATTGCAGAGTTTAATGTCAAAAGATGAGGCAATAGAATAGCAGAACAATAGTTTTTCTATTTGAACTTTTTCCAGACACTCCAATACCTGTCCATAGTAATTGATCCCAACGTAATCCATTTTATCAGAAATACTATCCAGAAAAGGAAAAAGGGTCATAGAATTGGTGACTGAAACAGCAGCGACGTCAAACAGTCCATATGGACGCGTAAATGAGACATGGTGAGCTACTCCAACAATGGCACTCACTGGTTTGCTGAGTAACATAAGTTTAGAATAATCAAAATAAATCAAGACTGATGAAGGACAAAAGCAAATCAAAATAGAGATTAAAATGTTTCAAATGATCACATGCACAAGGGTGCTGCTAACTTAAGTTCAACTATGCTGAAATAGGACTCAGTTTCAGTTTCCTAACAAAGTATCAAGATGTAAATGAAGAAGTGATACTGCAGCTTTAGAAAGCATGCCACTGCAACTCTAGGCATTAAAAAAAAAAATCAACTTTCCCTATGGTTTACTTTTGGAAGGTATGGACCAGCAAGGTTTCAACAAGCTATTATTTGAAGTAGGATAATATTGCTTTCAACATAGAATATGCTACCTTGTCTATCTCCTTGCTAAAATGTTTAGGATCACATTTGCAAGAAATACCAGAAAGAACCTTCACATATTTGTCACAAAGATGTCACATTCCTTCAAATTGAGGACTTAGTAGAAGACTACTCTTGTCAAAAAAATACATCATCTAAAGGCATCCCTAAAATCTGATCTGATGTTCCACCAGCACTTGAGTAGTTCATTATTTCAGTTCTCAAACTCAAGATTCCTGCCAAATGCTCCTGTAGATCATATTCACTTTTAGGTTTTTAGTACATTTTGAAGGCTCAGCTGATATTTGCATTTTTTTCTTTTCATTTGATTGTTGTGAATAAATGCTTGGAGAACTGTCATTGCACTAAATGGAATAACTTTTGCTAAGCTATATTTTTCATTAAGTATTCTATGATTGATTGAATAGTCATTTTTACTTTTCTTTTTTATTCTAATCATGGTGTCCGGGTCAGCTTGTGCACACCATGATTCAACCCATTGGGTACTTGCTACCTCCTACCACCACAGGTACTAGATAACTCTGTCCACCAAGACTTAGACAAATGGGAATCTATCTTGCTCGGACTCTTCAAAATGTCATCGGGTATGTCTCTGATCCTTCAAAAGTAGTACAATTTTAAGGATCCAACATGAGTACGACAACTGAGCAGGACCAAAACAGAATACTTGGAGTGAAAATTCAGCATTGTGAGGGATGAAACAAACATTGATGTGAGGCTTGCCACTCAACCTATTCCCGAGAGAGAAAACTTTAAATATCTTGGGTCCATCATCCAGAATAGTGGCGATATCGGCGATGATGTCACACATAGTATTGGGGCAATATGGACAAAATGGAGGCTTGCCTCTGGAGTACTGTGTGATAAGAAGATACCACCTAAATTCAAAGGTAACTTTTACAGAATGGTGGTTAGACTGTCTTTGCTGTATGGGGTGGAGTGTTGGCCAATAGAAAACTCACATGTCCAGAAGATGCAGGTCGCGAAGATGAAGATGTTGAGATGGATGTGTGGACATACCAGAAGTGATAAGATTAGGAATGAGACCATTCGGGAGAAGCTAGAGGTGGCCCCTATGGCTGATAAGATGAGGGAAAGCGAGACTGTGATGGTTTGGACATGTGCAGAGAAGAAGTATCGATGCTCCTGTTAGGAGGTGCGAGAGGTTGGATTTAGAAACTACACGGAGGGATGGAGGTAGACCGAAGAAGTATTGGGGGAGGTGATTAGACAAGATATGGCGAAACTTGATCTCACCGAGGACATCCTTAGATAGAAAGGGGTGGAGGTCTCCAATTAGAGCAGTTGGTTAATAGGTTAGTAGGGTTAGGTTGATGTCGGCCTTGGGGTATAGTAGGGTAGTAGAATTGGTCGTGTCTTTATATCCTGTGTTGTCATTATTCATCTTATATATGTTAATTTTATCGTATTTAAATACTATCATGTGCTTTTTGTTATTAGTCGTTCTTTCTTTTTCCTTTCCTTTTCTTTTCTTTTTTCATATCTAGTTTATTCTGCTTATGGGTTTTTGAAACGACGGTTCCCAGGAAACAATCTCTCTACCTTTGTTAGGTAGTGGTAAGGTCTGCGTACATTCTACTCTCCCCAGACCCCACTTGTGGGATTCCACTGGGTATGTTGTTGTTGTTGTTAACATGAGTACAACAACATTTTTAGAGAGCCCAAGCAACTTAGATGGGAAGAATAAGAAATCACCTAAAATGTTTCTACCTCTTTAGGGATTTGAACCTAAGACCTCTTGATTCTCAACCCACTTTATTGATTACTAGGCCACACCCTTGGGTGCCAGGTTTTTACTTATTAATGATGACCTTTTAGCTGGCCTTATTTCTTTTGTTGAAATAATTGTCCATGGTAATAGTTAGCCTGTGCAGTATTCTTGGCAAATAAACAGTCTGTCCTACACTGCCATTTGGTGGACAGTGTAGCCATGTCAATGTTGTACACCAGATGGCCTGAATATTCATATTGGTAACTACTTGCCTGCATATCCTTCACCATGACATTATGGATTCCTCCACACTCGCCGGCATATCATATTGACTTAGCTTCCTCCTAGGCCCTACTATCCAAGGCATGAGGGATAGCTCATAAATGATATATCGAGCTTCTTAATATAGTAGTGTAGTGCACGTCTCAGTCACCTCTTTCCAACAACAATATACCTAGTGAAATCCCGCAAGTGGAGTCTGGGGAGGGTAAAATGTACGCAGACCTTACCACTACCTCATAGAGATAGAGAAGTTGTTTCCGAAAGACCCTCATCTCAAAAGTATCATCCCCAAAAGCAGAAAATACTAATATGAAACAACGACTAGAGTGGAAAGCAAATAAAAATTTATAAAGACAATAAAAGTTACAAAATAAATGACGGACAATAACAACACAATATATAACGACACGACTACCTCTACTAACCTACTATATCACAAGGCCCGACATCATCCTACCCTTACTATCCGTCTAACCTTATACCCTAATACGCGGCCTCCACTCCTATCTATCTAAGGTCATGTCCTCGATGATATGAAGCTACGCCATATCCTGTCTAATCTTACAAATTTCTCTTCTTTTTTTTTAGTGCAATTTCACAATAATTCCTCTCCGGAAGAGAAAATTGATAATAGCAGCAACAAACTAGAAAGCAGTAGGAAGCAAATTAATCAAATAACAAACTTGAAGTCTCCAATATGCCTTCAAACACGATGGAGAAATGAAAATCACATTAACCATGGAATGAGAGAGAAGCACAGGGAGTTGCTGGAAACCTCTTTTCATGAATATAATCATACGCCTTTGAATGTGCAATTGCTATCCAGTTCATGGTCTGATTGAAGACACCTGTAGGTAAAGCAGAAGTAGCAACCTCCAGCATATCAGGATTACCACCAGGCCAGGCACCAGCACAGTACGTGAGCATGCAAAAGACATGAGGCTCGTTAAAAGTAACCCAATAGTCCACTATATCTGCAACAGAATCAACAACGAGCCTGTACGAAAAACATCCATTTGTTCACGGGGAGAGTAGCACATGCAAGCACATTACAGTGATAAAACATGACATGCATAGTGTTACTGGCAAAGTGCTTTACATATGACTGTTCAAAATTGCTACAAAACGATACATATATTGATATAGTCGATTGAACAGACTAAGGGAAGAGGAGTAAAGGACAAGTAACAAGTATCTATAGTTTAAGACTTTAAGCTATGCTCATGGGATAATTATCTGATAAATATAAGCTTGACCATGGAGATCTAAAATTTATAGTAGCCAAACCTGGTAAATTCCATGAAGTAGACAACTGTCCTTTCCAGTTTCCATCCCCCATACTCTCCTGCCCACGGTGGTAGAGAGTGATGAAACAATGTCAACATTACCTTCATCCCATAGGATCGGACTCTATGAATGATCCATTTATATCGCTCCAACGCCGCAAAATTGACCTATAGAATACATCAAGTAAATATTATAGGAGTATTTGAAGCATATTCAAAATGTTAATTTTGTGAGAATTGAAATAGGGAAGAGAAGCTTGAGAGTAAAATTGTTTGATTGTTCCCTCAAGCTATTGAAGTTCAAAATATAAATAGTGTATCTGCATGTTCTTTTTTATAATTGTTATTGTTATAGTGAAATCTACATGTTCCAAGAAAGGAAAATTACATAGTTGCAGCCAGTCAATTGATCCTATGCTATATTTACAAGATTAAAGTAATATTCATAAGATTCTAACGCTCCCCCTCAAGCTGGAAGTAAATCAAGTCGACTGATCCTATGCAATATTTACAAGATCCTACTAATATTCATAAGATTCTACCACTCCTCCTCAAGCTGTTGCACACAAATTATATGTACCACATTTGCTACCTATATAACTTGTTTTAGGACCGGCAAAAGACTTGGTGAATATATGTGAGATAAACAATTGACTTCAGGAATTTTGAGACAATGTTTCCTGAGAGTATCTTTTCTCTAACAAAATGAAAATAAATTTCTAAGTGCTCGATCCTTTCATCAAACACCTGAATTTGATGCAATATGAATTTCATGCCCCAAGCTTGGGTAAGGTATACCAGCACTCGTCTCTTTAACTTTGATACCATTGATCTAGCAAACCAACTCTACCTGAACAAATATACAAGGCATATATGCAATTGATATGACATAATACTTTGGACCTCAACTAACATGAGAAAATGCTTCATTTATACATATGTAAGTCATTAGTACAAAATACTAAATCAGTAGGCCTCTAGGACAATATGGAGACTTAACTCAAAATACATGAACATAACCTAAACGTCCTAGTCTATGAAGCCTCTTCCACATGACATGAACTGAAAGTGTCGAGACAGGATCCTAACATACCTAAAATATCCATATACATAACATGAAACATTATAAGGCCCAAAACGGTAATGGGGCTCACCAACTATAACTGAAAGTATGAGAGGAATGCTTATCAAAGCGACCAATCACCATGAACCTAAATTGCTCGGACTCGGGTGTGGATGTCTGAAATGAGTGCAGATCTAGAGGTTGAATCCTTCATAATCTGAGTTTGATTCAAGGATATGAATCCAGGTATGAATATGGGAGCGAGATTCAACTAAAAATAATCCAAATATCTAAAATAGAGTTTAAAAACTTAAGTCATGAGATATTAAGTGGACAACTTGTGGAAAAAATACTAATTAAGAGGAGAATCTTGAAAGGAAATAAAAAGGAAAAAATAGTGTCATAGAAGTTTTTATATACAAGGTATTTCATTTTCTTCAATTTCACCTTAGCTTTTATTTTGATAACATAAATTATTGAATATATTCGGAATTTCGTCATCGATTTTGGTCAAAGTGCCCAAAATCGGTTAACCAAATTGGAAATGGATCCCACACCCACACCTATGTCGTGTCGACACAGGTGCAATACCAAAAGTGAAGAGCCCAAGCAACTTAGCCATGAACATATGTACCTGCAATGTGAGAGCAGTGCCCTCCACAAAAGGGACGTGAGTACATATGAAAAAGGTACTCCTATGATAAGGAAGATAGAATAAGATAAGATACATAATGAACCTCACATGAGAGAAGCATGGAAACATCTTGGGAATTATATTACTACAACATTCTTGGATTGTTATGCTTACATCTTTTGGGTTGTTATACACTTGCATTTTGGGATCGTTATACATTAGCATCCTTCTTTTGGTCTTTGGGAGTAGTATGCATGCCACATGGTTGGATATGAACATGGAGAGTGTGAGAGGAACACTTCATTAAAACAAGCATTTATAATTTTTTCAAAAAAAGGGGAACTTTACATAAATATAATCTCCTAAATGCCGACCTCCATACATTACACCATGTGTACAACATGTCACCCAATTTTTGACCCAATCATGACCATCTTACCACAATGTTGTGTGGATCGACACGGCATGAGCTAATCGTGAAAAGATAGCCATTTAGGGAACATCTCAATTTCATCACAATGTGGTGGGACTTATCCCACTTATCAAGTAGCAATAGGACCTTATCTTTATCATCTTATTAGGTTGCGATAGGACTTTATCCCTAGTCTTATTAGGTTGCTATAGAATTTTATCCCTATAGTCTTATTAGGTTGTGATAGAACTTTATCCTTATCATCTTATTAGGTTGCAATAGAACTTATCTTTATCATCTTATTAGGTTGTAATGGGACTTTATCCTTATCTTCTCGTCAAGTTGTGATAGGACTTCATCCTTATCATCTTATTAGGTTGCGCTAGGACCTCATCCTTATCGTCTCATTAGGTTGAGAAAGGACTTTATCCTTATCGTGCCATTATAAATTGTAAAATTAAGTCTTAGGCCTAACTAACATCCCAAAAGCTAGCTCTAAAAGAGGAGGATTGCCCAAGCCTTATAAGGAGTCATCTATTTCATTAACCACCAATGTGAGACTTTTGTCATTCTTTAACAGCCTAAGCCTTATAAGGAATCACCTATCTCATGAACCATCAATGTGAACTTTTGTCATTTTTTAACAACCCACCACACGTCCACTGCTTAGCATCTGGTGCATAAGCAATTGTAATTTCGAGCATCCAATATTGATTGAGATGGATCCAACTATGATATTATGTTGAAGTGTGTGACCATCTCATCCAAAAGTTTAAACTGTTAGAGAGAGTACATTTTTATTATTTAATTGTATTCTCAAGATGTTCCCTCATATGCAGGTCTGATTCTTTCTTGGGCCAAGCACATGAAAATTATTTTTGATTTGGGTGGTGGTGAAATTCGATCCCAGGACCTCTGTCTGCTCTGATACCATGTAAAATTAGGTCTTGAGCCTAAATTACACCTCAAAAGTTAGCTCCAAGGGAGGAGAATTGTTCAAACCTTATAAAGAGTCTATCTATCTCATTAATCACCAATGTGAGACTTTTTTTCATTCTTTAACATAAATCACGGTATGAACATATATCATATAGTCGACACACTTGCCCTTTTCATAATATATAGCACATTTGGCCATTTCATAATTCATCATCTTGGGCTCATTTGCCCTTTTTTTTTAATACTTTTAGCATTTAGTGTACGTGCTTTGCATGTGTATACCACATCAATTAATAAAAAATATATATAAAAAAATGTATCTAATACTATTTTAGAAAAATATGTAAATATTACTAACCTATATCATCAAGTATATAAATAGTCATTTTTCTATTCTATCCTTTTGTTCTAAATACTAATCAATCTTTTTTGAATTGCACGTTGGTTTCTCTTCAAGGCTAGGTTTTTATTTTAAATTTATTAAATAAGATATTTATTTCATTATGGTTTTTTCATATATTTTAGGAATTCTTAGTTTTTTAATTACACCTCTTATCATATACTCTTTCATTATATTTTTCTCATATCATATATTTTAGGAGTTTTAAATTTTTAATGGCTTAAAATAAAAAAAATTATTTTATTATAATTTTTTTCATATATTTTTGAGTCAATATTATAAAAGTAATTATATTATTATTAGTTTGAACCTATGTTATTCTAACAATGGTAGATAATTTATGAAAGAAAAATAAAAATCTTTCATAAATTTCAAATTATTGCTATTTAATTAAATTTTTACTTAGTTATAAAATATAAGAACTTCTAATATTTAGTATTAAAATGTTGCTTCTCAAATATTCCTTATTTAATTTAGATAGAAAGTCTTAATATTTAGGACTCTATTAAAAGACTTATAGACAACCTCCAAAATTTTTCTATATATTTAATCTAATTTTATAGAGTCAAGTTAACAAACATTAATGTGATTACAATTAAATGACAACTAATACTATAAAAAAAAAATACACGTGTATGGTAAGGCCATAAAGACTATTTCATTAATTTAAATAAAATACGAATAAACTCAAATTTTGATTAACAGATCTTTACAATTATTATTAAATAACAGGCTTTAGTTTTTTTTTTTTATTATTAGAAAAAAAGTGTAAGTTCTTAAAACTGATTAACGATCATCAACACAAAAAGTTACCTTGATAGTAAATATTCTTCACTTCGAAAATTCAAATCATCAAAAGTAGAATTAAATATTATGATTTTTACCTACATCAAATAAGGGCTTTATAACTAATTTCTTTCTACTGATCACCTCTGACACAAATGTCTTTTCCAGTTTCAATTCCTATTCGTGAAAAAAAGCTTTAATTCCTATTATTTTACACTTTTAAGGATGAAAAGAGGCGCAGAAATATTTAAAGCACATAAAATCATATATGCAACGCCAAATAAAAAAGAAAAGAACCTTGTGAATACAATAATAAATTACATGATTGCACAACTAAACAATAGATGAAGAAGTTTACCTCTCGGGATACATGGATCTGCTACAATTGTCCATTCCTAATTTTTTGATTTATTAAAAAGATTAAGGTATCAAATAATGTTTTTGTTAAAGCCCACGAAAAAATTTTCAAATCACAAAAAAAAATAAACTTAGAATGACGAATTAAGGAAACAAATAAATTTATACTCACGCTATTTTATAAAAAGAAATTATGTTTCTTAAAGAAAAGGACATTAAGAGAATGTTTCTTATTTGTAATTTTTTCAAGTAATAAAAAATTATTAAATGGTGAATTACAGTTCAATAACATATTTGTAATCTCAAAGCCAAGATTGCCAACTAACATTAATACCACTTTAAAAATAATCTTAAAGGTGTATAAATAAAAGTCCAAGTAGAATTCTCATTAGTGCATATTTCGAATGTTGATATCTCATACAAATTAAATCATAAGTTATTGGGTATTAAATGGTGAATTACAGTTTCTAAACAGAAATCTTCTAACAGCAGTGTCAAAATCAATAACATATTTTTAATCTCAAAGTCAAGATTGCCAACTGACATTAATACCACTTTAAAAATAATTTTAAAGGTGTATAAATAAAGAAATAAGTACAAGTAGAATTCTCATTAGTGCATATTTTTAATGTTGATATCCCATACGAATTAAATCATATTTATCGAGTATATAAGTTCTTATGGGTATTAATTATATGAGTCCTATTGAAATAAATTTATTAAAAAAATTTAATATAGTTCAAATAAGAATTTTTTTTTTTAATATAATTCAAATAAGAAAAAATTTAAAACATAAATTTTAAAATACTAAATATTAGGAGTTCTGACCTTTTATAAATATGTAAAGATTTAATATTTATGACTTAATTGATTTCAAAATCCTAAATATTTGAATACATAAAAAAAATTATAATAAAAATAAACACATCTAAGGGAGTTGGCTAACCATGTAGTTGTGGGAAAAGGAACTCCTATATGAGAAGAAAACCAAAACTATGAGATATATAATTAAGTAATATCTATCACTTATTTTTTGGGGATCACGACTATTTCAGCTAAAAAAAGATTTTCCTTACAAAAATTTAATAATAGTAAAATTATTCTTCATTTAACTTTTATTATGTTTAGTATAGTTAATATTTAATATAATTAAAATAATAATAGTATAATAATTGAAGAAAAATAGTGAAAAAATAATTTTATCTAAAGTGAAATCTTTTAATGAATGATAAAAAGTCAAAACAATATTTCTAAGGGTCTTCACGCTTTTAATATAGTATAGATCATTTCTAAGAGTCTTCATGTTTTTAATATAGTACATATCATTGCGACAGTAAGCATTCAAAAGCACTGTGCAAGTATTTAAGCAAATCATAAGCTTCATCATTTCATTGTTAGCATAATTATCATAAAGAGCACTTTTAGACACTTATGGGATTTGAACCCTTCTTGAAACATATTACATGGAAAAATATTTATCATAGAGTACTCAAGACCTTAGAATTCTAGATTGTATCTCTTGTAAAAGGCATGTGGTCGTAGGAAGATACCTTAAACTCTTAAGACTTTACTTGATTATAATACAAAACATGGTATGACATACGCTACATTCATGGAGGGGATGTAACACTTGAAGACAACAGAGAGAGAACATATCATTTCATACCGTGGGCTTTTTTTGAAGATCGATGATACGAGATTCATTATGATCGTAATACTTGAAGATGATTCATTTAGCATGTAAGATGATAGATGTCTCAAGTAGAGGAACTACAGACCGTACAAGGTTACATCGAAGCTCATAAAAATATGAGCGACAACAATTGAAAGAAGTGTGTAATCATAAATTATGTACCATACAGACTTGTGCCGAACATGTGATTTGGAGAGTCATGCCATAACAGAGAAGAAGAGGATTTAGCCTTACACACATCGATTGCAACCGTAAGTGTACTACGAAGATCATGATACTCCTTTACAACTTCAATCAACAAGAATGTTGATAATAACACTAGTATAAACAACTCGACATTAAGCTCAAGTTATAGAGACAATTTATCAAACACTCGATAAGCGTTAAGCTCACAAGGCCCTCTAATCAATGGCATTCTCCACACCTAACCTTTCCCGTTGCTAACAACGACACAACTTCCTATTACGAGGTCATCCAACACCTTCCAATCAAAACAGCTCCATACACCCACAATCCTCTTCAAACAAATTCCCAAAAAAGGCAAGACTTGAACTCACGACCATCCTGTGAGTCCTACTCGTAGAATATGCCTTGAACACCAATACAATCTAATATACAAGGGTAGGAGAAGGGTCATACCTTGATTGGAGGAAAACCCAACTTCTCACTTGAATAGCTTGGAAAAATTTTTGATCCTCGAATCCAAGGATAGATTAAGGATGAGAGATTGAGAGTCATGCTCTTCATTGGGGAATTGAACTAGAGAGATGAACAATCTACTTACCGTTATCTTGGATGGTGAGAGGGGAGGAACAACACCAAAATGTTTTGCAAATGACATAACATTTCCCCCAATTCGTAATTTATAAAACATAAAAAGTTGGTCAACTTCACTCTTGGGTGTGACATGAGCTCCATCACAACCACCTGCATGTGGTGCGTGTCGCCGCCACATGCTCCTAAAACGTGCATAACTTTTTGTACCACCAAGTCAATAGCAACAATATATTAGGAAATATTTCAATTCAAAAACTAATAGTAGATAGATACTAAAAGTCTAGAACTATGACTCAATAATTCATAAGACTATGGACAAGCAATACTAGAATTCTAAAAGTCCATTCATCAAGATTTTCAAATCCTTGAAATCCAAGATCCATTTCATTATATTGATTTTCATATGCTTCCTTGTCGGATTCTCCATCAATTAGGATCTAAGTCTAACTTGAACTTGTATAAGTCTAACTTGAACTTGTATATGTAGTATGTACTCCTTTGAGCTTGTCAAGTCTTAAACTTGAAGAACTTCTCAAAGTATGCAGAATTTAGACACAAACCCTTCCCCTTCCTCTTTTTTTTTCCGTTGATTCTCAAAGTATGTAACCTTTATTCCCACATCACTGGATTGCAAGGCCGAAGAAGAATGGGGCACATAGAATCCCACGTGAATCAGCTCGGACCACATTGCAAAGCTAATTAAAAACTGAAAAGAAAAGGTAGGTAAGAAATTTGGGACAATTTGCTACGAATTTCACTACTCCTTGGCATAATATTACAAAATTAGCTAAAACTAGTGATGTCTAGTACAGGCGATGTACTCGAATCCATTTCCCTTGGAAGATATCACAAACAGGATGATGTTAGTGATACAGAAGTAGGTTTTACATAGTTATAGAAATCAAGGTGTCAACATGATTTGTAAGAAAGGTTATGATAACATCCACAGTGGCATACCTCCATTAAAGTTGATAGGTTTTAGTGAGAAATCAAGAAGATATTTATCATGAAACAAGTGTCCAACAATAAACCTAAGAAGATGCTTATCCTCAAAAGTAGAGCCCAAAAATGAGTCCAAAATTTATAGTGAGGAATGCATTATTTCTTGGTCTAAGTTCAAGTCTGAGTGGAGGAAGATTGGGGCCACATGGAACCCAAGAGGTGCCCAAAGAGTTGAAAATCAAGCCACACGAGCTGATTTGCATGACCAAAGGAGCTGGAAATTGATGGTAAAAAGATGTTGAATTAGATGAAGATTTTGGATTCAGGCTATGCAATTTTTCCAGTATTTTTGTTAGTTAATTTTAGGAAGAAGTTAGATATTATTTTAACACCTTTTCCTAGTTTAAATGTTTCCTAGTTTTAATGTTTCCAAGTTTAAAGTTTCTTAGTTAAAAAAAATTTCGTTTAAAGTTTCCAAGTTAGTATTTTTATAAAAGTAGGATTTGAATACCATACTATTTGGGATTGATTTTCTCTTTATATATAGGGGTGAAATTTGTTATTTTCATTAAAAAAAAAAATTATTTGCACCGGATGTCCGAATCTCTTAGAGCACCGACTAGGCTCAAGTCTATTATCACTGGGCCAACCCCTGAGGTTTTCATTAAAAAACATTATTAATTGAAAGTTCTCTTCTTTACACCTTTGTGTGTGGTTACTTGGGATTTATCTTACAAACTTATAAAGACGATTCTTTTAGAGGTAAGATTATTCTTTAACTTAATATTTTTGTTCTTATTCGTACATTAAAAAAAGAAATTAGTCTTATATTTACTATTGTCTATACTTTCTTCGAAGTAGGAGTATAGATCACTTTTTGATCGAAGTTCTTGAATTGACTCTATTAGTATCATAAATTAGCTTTAATCTGTTAGTTTTTGAATATCAAGATCAATTAGGATTTTTACAACTTATTTTGAAATTTGGGGATTTTATTCTCAAATTTTGCCTATCTTTAATTTCTAAGTCTTTAATTTTGGTATTTTTGCTTTTGCGTTAGTTTTTTATTTGTTCAAGTAACCTGATTCTTATCAGGTTATATACAGGATACAATAATAATAATATAAAAGTAGACAAATGAATGCCATTGTAATTTCTTACACTTTCTTTCAGTCCACTGAGTGGCTCTTTAGGCATGATCCTGGACCAATCTACCCCCATTCGAAAGACTTGCACACCAGTATCTTTAGCTAATTCCAATTCAGTATCAGGATCAGACCAAAACCTTAGCCTTTCCTCCCTATCACAATCCAAAACATTAAACAAGTCAAAGAAAATAAAGTGTAATGTGTTTGTTGATATTTAGTAGCAAGTTATGTATAGTTCACAAGTTCAGAGAGCAAAGCTTTATGAGTTTAATCTAGTTATAGTTCAGCATGTTATGCACCATAATTTCTGAAACTTCAATCAAAAGGTCGAAGAAGATCCATAAAACTTACGGGTGCGGGACATTATGCCAAGCAGCAACGTTATGATGACATTGTTCAGTTGGAGTTGGCTCTTCCACTTCTATGTATTTCTGAAATCCTCTTATTTGTGCCTCGATGGCTATCTTAAGGGACCTTTTCCTCTTTATGGTCTTGGTAGCTTCTCTTTGAGATAATGGAGCTTGCTGAGATCCACCATCACCTGTAGCAGAGCCCATAATAGCATCTGCTGATTGAGGCTGCTGGCGTTCATGTGATTCTGTATTTTCAGCAAATTGGAGCCAAGCATCATCAAGCCTGTCTTCCACATGCGCAGGTGCTGTAGCCAATCCAAAAAAGAATCCTTTCTCCCCTTCTAGAGTGTATCGCAAACGGGTCAAACCACAGACTCAGACATATACACATATTTAACTACTATGTTAAGTTCTTGTGGACAATCATATGCATCTATATGAAGACACTAACCATATAAATACTGAGAGAATCATACAACAGAAAGAGAGATACTTACAGTATTAAATGTATGATAACATAGAGCCTGTTTGGATGGGCTTATAGCCTATGTTGCTCGGACTCTTCAGAAATGTCGACGGGTGCGTGTCGGATCCTCCAAAATTAGTGTATTTTTGAAGGATCCAACACGGGTGCGACAGCTTATAGCTTATGCTAATAAGCCAAAACTCATAAATCAGGAATTCTAACTCGTGGTTTTTGACTTATCTAGGCTTAAAAAAGCGCTTTTTTTAATATTATTCAAACACTACAAAAGTGCTTAAAATTTATTTTAGTTTAAAACCAATTTTTTATGCCAAGCACTATAAAAGTGCTTTAAAGTTATTTCGGCTTAAAACCACTTACAATCCAAACAGGTTAATTTTGTGTTTTCCTTAGCTACTGTTTTCCGGTCAACGTTATATTCCTTGTAGCACACAAAATACTGACTTAATCTTAGGAAATTGTGGAACCAATTCAAAGTGAGTTCATTCTCTTCTTTTAAAAAAGTAGATAACAGTATATTAGTAGTAGCACAAAAATTAGTGTTGGAAACCATATTTACAAGTTATAAAGGATGAAAACAAAAAGGAAAAAAAACAGAAGAAACTATATCCTGCTCAGCTTATAGGGATTTTTATTCTCGCAATCAAGAATTTTCGGAAGGTGGATATACAGGTAAGGCACATCCACGTATATTTTACAGGGATAAGAGCACACAATCTATCCAAACTTCAAGCAAGGATAAGCTAAACTGAAATCTTGCTTCAACATTGATAGACCAACAGAAGTCCATGTAAAGTTACTGATCAGTGATAAGGGTCATTTTATATCAACTACCAACTCTTTCTACTTTGGCTGTTCTTAAAGGCTTGGCCCTGTTACATTTATAATATCATCTTCACCTAACTACTCATATCTTAAACTCACCTAAGTCTAAATCAAATCACTTCCATTTTACTTTATCCTGATGTAAACTCCATGTTCAGTCATACACTTCAGTATAACATGAAACAGAGTATGTATTAGCTAGAATCCAGGAACTATTAGTAGGCTAACTATTTTTAAAAAAGTTTCAATTAGGTCAAAGGAGTTGTGTTACCAGATGGATTGACATTGAAGTGAGCAAGAACATCGGCAGAGTCGTTTATGGGAGAGCGGAAACGCTTGAGGTTTTTTTTCCGGTAGACGGAGAAGGAAAAAGCATTGGCGGCAACGGTGATCGTTACTAGGACTCCGGCGAGCTTCGTAGCCGCCGTGAACAGAGCAATAACTGACATTTTCACCAACCCAAAAGCAGACAGTTGCTGTGTAGGCTTCTCTGTTGAGGATAGCGCCAGCCCTTGCGAGCCAATAGAAAATCAGTTGGGTGAAGCATTACGCTACTATTAAAATGATTATTTACGTAAATATTATATATCAAATATTATTTTTTTTTTATAATCTATAACATATTTTATCAATTTACTTTTCTTTCTTTCTTCTCTTTCTTCTTTTTTTTTTCTTTGGAGTTTTTTTTTATTCCCTTTTCTTCTCTTTCTCCCTGCCATTCAACTCATCATTTTTAATATTATACATTGTTATAATAATATAAAATTAATTAAATTATACTGAAATATTTAAAATTAACACATAATACTTATATTATGTATTATTTATTAACTTTAAAACGTATTATAGTTATTTTTTATTATTTTCTCTTATTAATGATATTAAAATAATTATTATATTAAAAATATATTATTTATATCTTCCACGTTCATTAAAAAATATTTATAATACATATAAAGTATCGAATTCAAAATGTATTACAATTATAGTTTTTATTTATTTATTTTATTAATGGTATAAAAAAATATTATATCTGAATTTCAAATATTTAAACACTATTTAAATTAGTTTATATGTTAATATATTAAAATTGTGTCAGTGCATTATATATGTATTTACATAAAATAAATCTTCTAGTTTAAATAATAGTAAGAACATCATTTGCGTAATATTCAATCTAAAATTAAATTTTAAATTAAAATAATTAATTAATATTTCTAAAAGAAAGAGTAATAAAGAGAAATGGAAGAGAAAAGTTCCATTTTTCTCTTGGCCACTTTCCAACAATTCTTTCTTCTTTTTCCCCCTTTTTCTTTTCTTTCTCTTTTTCCTTCTCCTTCTCTTTCTTTTTGTTATTTTTGATAATAAAGGTATAATTATATTTGGTAAGAGTTAAAATTATGTTAAAACTCATAATTTAGATTAAATAATATATTATTTATGTAAATGACCCTGTAAAATTTGGAGTGTATACGCAAAGTCAGCACTGAGTTATTGGGGCTTGCATTAGAGATAAACAGGTCGAAGTCCAATAGTGCCCCCTTTTGTCTCTAGTCAGTTTCTTTTTTTTTTTAAATTAACTTTTGAGCTGAGAGCTCATTTTATTTCCACTAGAAAAATAAGTAAAATTACAATGTTATGACTAAATCTAAGAAGCCCTACTTAACATAGAAAAAGAAAATAAAATCTAGCCCAATAATCCTTAATAAATATTTACCCATTAATACTTCTAGACCCCTCATTTCACCTTTCATGTATTTTTCAAAAAGTCCCTGATGATGTCTTCCTTCGAGAAGACTCTTCTTTTCATTTTGCTTCTTCTGAACGAATTTCGGTCTCCTTCAGATCTCCAATTTATGTATTGTCAACAATTTCACAAACGTAAGCTCATCTCCTTCCTTTATGCATTTTGTGTTTTCCTTTTTGTTTGTCACAAAGAATTTCTCGCTTTATTCATGATGTTTAGATGGTAGATCTGTGGTCTTACACGTCACGAGTCAAGGATCCAACATCTTTTTCTTCCTCAGTATCAAGTAAACAATATGAATCCTTTTCTCAATTTTACCAATTGTATTGATTTCCTTTTTTCGTCCTTTTAGTGGGAGCTGCTGGGATGAAGAATCAGATCCTGTTGACCTCCCTCCTTCTTAGCTTGACTGATGATATTACTCAGGATTTTTTTTAAGACTGTTGGGATTTCATTTTTGTGTAAAAAAATTTCTATTTTGTTTTTGTCCTATGTTTCACTCATCATGTAAATATTTGTATTCACGACAATTTGACCCCTGTTGGTTTAGATTTTATGTAAAATTATATTCTGAATACTTGTATTTTGTGTATTGCCATACTTGGATGCTTGATTGTAAATATGGAACTGGTCCTCCTGCTAATATGACTCTCTAAATTTCCTGATTTTGATGCGTAAATGACCCACTTGCATTTTGTCCATGTTTAGCTGTACTTTACATTATTTTGGTGATTGTTGATACTGTATGTAAAACCTATTGCCTCCTTCTGTAAATGCACTATTTGCTAACACAACTGCTAACAAATTATCTTCTCTAAAATATGTTGAATATTGATCTGCAATTTTTGAACTATATCCCCTACCTCTATCATAATATCAACCAACTTTCAAGAAATTTTCCATTCTCCACACAAAATGTGTTTCATGCTCAATGAATCTATCCATGATATAACTCTAGATAACAATGTAGTAGCACAATATCTTAAATACTTCAATATTGCTACTATTTCAACTTTGGCATTAGTGATTCCTATCTTATGTGTTTCAGCCAAGATTAAATCTCCATTATGATCCCTCACACAAAAAACATAAGAGTTTTTCCTTGGGTTTTTCTCTCGATGCACCATCACAATTACATTTAACTTGACTTATCTCTGAAAATCTCCAAAGTTATATTTCTGACATACAACTTGGCTTTATATTGCTGAAAATAGGACACTATTTTATCCCATCTAGTAGGACATTGAACCTAGGGAAAAAAAGTTCTAATGAAATGATTAATTGTGTTTTCACATTGTTTAATCAAATTTATTAAACTAATATCCTTTTCATGTCTTCTAGAATTTCTTCTTTTCCACAGTTCTCATGAAATCACTGCTGAAACAATTTTATAAATGTTTCTTATTTTACTAGGATCATTGACCTTCCACTATTGAATAACCATCTATTATAGATGGACTCTTGTCACTGTAATACCTGCATAGTTAGCAAAGTACTCCCATAATTTTTGAGCTATGGGGGCTTTAAAAAATAGGTGTTCCATAGTTTCCTATTGATAGTCTTCACAACAATAACATCTGCACACTATGTGTATTCTCATTTTGTGAAGATTATCATCAATGACAATCCTTTTTTTCCATAATCTACATAAGAAAAAAACTAATCTTAAAAGGCAACTCATTAATCCAAATATTAGTGAGCCAATCTTATTTCTTTTTCTTTTTCCTAATTAAGTGAATGTAACAACCTGGAAATTTTTGAACTTTGCAATGTTGTTTGAGGGCCGATTGAACCTATATTGGCTAGCTTATAAGTTTTTCGAGTCTCTCTTGCATGACCGTCTTGGAAGAAATCGTATTGGTTAAGTTTTGCTTGATGTCTTATGGGAGTACTTACTTTAAATAATCATATTTCTAGGTATGGGATGAACTGTGTCGGAAACAACCTATCAAATTTAAGCTCTTTGAGTTATCTTCCCGACGCACTTGGTTTCACTCAATTCGGAGTTTGAATGTGAAAGTTATGACCTTTACGGTGGGAGTACCTGTGCATGGGAAGCATTCTGGAGAAGGGAAGAGATTTTTGGCTAAGGTAGTGCCTCACGGCAGGACCACAGGTTGTGTGTGGCGTCACGGTCTGTGAGGCAGGTCGTGTGATCTCTCACGAGGCATGGTAAAGTGTTTCGGGATGGCCTTGGCCTACGAATCGATTCTATGTATAAGGTTAACGTTTCAGAATTACCGTCGTCTTGAAGGTAGGATTCACAGGCCGTGTGGGGGCTCAAGACCCGTGAACCAGTCCGTGTGGGTTCCAGTGAGCAACCAAGACTTTGAGTCAAGGGAGGCTCCACGGACCACCTCACGGTTCGTGTGAAGCCTCACGGCTCCTATGCTTGGTCGTGTGGTTGTGAGGAGAAAATTTTTCTAAGTATGGAATATTTGTAGGAAAAGTTGGTTCCAACTATAGCTTCACAGGGAGGGGCTCACGGATCGTGTGGACCCTCACGGTCCGTGTAGCTGACTGTATGGGTGACGTTTCAAATTTTCTTATCCGTTGCCAAGTTGTTGAATGTTTTCAAGTGAAGCCTCACGGCAGGGCTCACGGACCGTGAGTCACTACACGATCCATGTAGTGCACTTTTTCAGTGACTGTTTCCAGTTTTCTTCCTTGTTTCATTAACGGTTTAATGGTAATTTTTAACTAATCCTAAGACCGTTTTAGCATTTTTAAACTCTCCTAAACCCCTGATTTAGCCTTATTCACTCTCACTCCATTGATATCTCTTCAATTTCTCTCAATTGCTCTCTAAGTTCCATTGGAAGACTAGCTTGGGAATCAAGGGAAGACTTAATTCTTCTTCAAATTCTTCTTGTTATTCTTGATTAATCAACGTATGTGGGATTGATTCATGATTCTTCTTTCAACCATGAAGACCCAAAAACCTTTTTCTTCAATTTTGATGAATTTTACTTACTTTGAAATTGAGTCTTTTAGATTATGAATGATTTAATTTAATTGAGTTGTGGGCTGTATTTAAATGTTTATTTCAAAGTGAATTAAGTCCCTAATTGTTGAATTCCATTGATTTTATAAAGATTCAAAATACATGTCCCCTTTGTTCTTCAATTCAAGCATGGGTAGTATGAATTATGCTTTTAATTGATGATTTCATAATGTTTTGAAGTATGAATCTATATTATTATGATGATTTAAAAGTTGGTATCAATTGCCTATGTTATTTATTGATCATTTATTCAGTGGATTCATGAGCATGAAAGGCTTGACTTGATGAAACTCTTGATAAGGGGTTGACCCTCTTGACTTGATCTTGGGTAAGACATGGGAATTAACTAAAATATGATCACATCTTATCTTGATATGGCTCTATGAGCATCTTGGGTGTTTTACACCATATTGTTATGTTAGAATGAGCTACTCCTATGCATTGGTCTTCAGATATGGTTATTAAAACTCTTGTTTGGATTTTTGGCCTAATTATGGAAAGACTTGAAATATGATTTGAGCTTTTTAGCCAACTTTGCATTTGCTTTGACTTGAAGTATTGAAATCTCCATTTTGAAAGCATGTATATGTATTCCCGTGGGATGAGACTTAGAAATGAGGGATTGGAGTCGGGGTGGACTTTCTTCAAGGGTCCATACTCCTTTTCGTCAAACCATGTGCCAACATGGAATATCTACCAAGATGGGATGACTTATTACCCCCTATTTAAGGTGGCTTGGGATCTACCTGGCAAGTAGTTCAATTCCAAGTAGTAGCTCACTTGGTCTCTCTTGTTGTCGATTGAGGTCACATTCCCGCTATGACTCTGTAGGTTTACATTCATGCATCATGGCACTTCATGGCATATTGGTATCATACTTCTCCTTGATTATGTATGTTTTTTCTATACTTATATGTGCCCTCGTCATCTAACTTTGTAGTAGGTTCATGTTTATGTGCATAGCATGCCCGCATACTTAGTGTATTATATGTGCTAACCCATACTCTTTGTCTACATGATCTAACCATGTAGGGACTGGAGATGACATTCATCCACCGTTGGATGCTTAGTTGAGATCGTTGACTTGTTGCTAGTGGTGAGCCCTATACTCCAAAGGCAATACCCACCTTCCTCTATCTTATGTTTTGTTACATTTCTATCTATCTTGTGACTTGAGGGTGAGCCCGGATTATGTCGAGGCTCCATCTTATTCTATGTAGAGGCATTGTTGGACATATCAAATTCTATTGTATGTCGTACTATGTGCTTATTTGAGATGATTATGACTATCTATGCTTTGTTATGGCTATTTACACTTCAATTATGTTTTTGCTTATATTATTATGTTTGATGGATGGGAATGTGCTTATGTGGAAAGTCCCTAGCCCCTACTTGCCCCCATATCTTGAGTCATACTTACCCACCCCTTAGAATGTAATTGCTATGTGATTCATGCTTATGCAATTCTCGGTGATGTCCCCATAGCTTGAGTCCAAAGCCCCTGAATCCCTTAGACTTATGTGTTACTTATTGCATTACGTGCTTATGAACCAATGATGTGTGCGATGATGCTTGGATTGCTTGATCGAGGACTCGCGGGTTCTCTTTCGCTATGTCACGTCTAGGCCCTACTCTCGGGTCGTGACAAAGATAATATCAGAGCCCTAGGTTTGTAAATGATCCTCGGAATCCAACATGCCGCGTCAAGTAAAGTGTTATTCATGGGTGTGAAATGCGCCATACCTATGAGTGAAAGGCTATGACGACGTTTTAGGAATTGTCTCACTTAATTGTTTCTTATGTCTTGTTGTGGACTGTTTTGTAAGGTTTCCTGAAATGTTGGTGTTCTTGTCACTCTTTCGGAAGATGCTTCCCCGAAAAGATCCCCTCCCTAGACAGGACCTGATTTATGAAGAACAGGTCCCTCGAGAGCCTGTGGAGGAACAAGTGACACATGTTGAGTTTCAAATGTGGTTGCTATGTTGGCACAGGTGGTGACTAATCAGGCCCAGCCAACTAATCTCCTAAATGGTAGCACTTCGACTTCTAGGGTGAGGGACTTCACTCGGATGAACCCTCCGAAGTTCTTTGGTTCGAAAGCTGATGAAGATGCCCAAGAGTTTATTGATGAACTCACTAAGGTGTTGACGATTATGGGTGTCGATTCTGAAGAGAAGGTTGAATTGTCTACCTATCAATTGAAGGATGTAGCAGGTATGGTACAATCAATTGTTGGTGGAGAGGATTGCGGATGTTAAAGTTGGTTGGGAGGAGTTTAAGTTTGCTTTTTTGGATCGTTTCTTCCCTCTTGAACTTCGGGAGGTCAAGATGACCGAATATGCTCCCATGCTAGTGGCAGATCCCCGTGCAAGGATGCACAAGTTTATTTCTAGTGTCTCTGATTTGGTGGTGAAGGAATGTCACACCGCTATGCTTATTCGGGAAATGGATATCTCCAGGCTTATGACTTATGTGAACAGATTGAGGGAGAGAAACTCAAGGAGAGAAGGGTGAATGACTCCAGGAGGGCCCGATTTGATGGTGGGTTCTCCAATTTTAGGAGTGGTGGTGGGAATGGCCAATTCCAGCAGGGCCAAGGTTAGAATATGAAGTTTGCCAACTCTAGGGTGCCTCCTCCTAATGCACAGGTTAGGGGTGGATCGCGACCTCCTCATTGTGGCTAGTGTGGTGGAACTCATTTGGGTAAATGTAGGAAAATTTTGGGTTCTTGCTTTGGGTGTAGAAGTATGAACCAAAAAGTTGTCGATTGACCGAAGAACACAAAGAAGGATCAAGTGGATACAGGTGGTCAAGGGCAGCCAAAGGCTCAAGTTGGTGGTGCTCCAAGGAACAATAGGTTCTATGCTCTTCATGCCCGACAGAAGGTGGATGAAGCTCCAGATGTTGTGACTGGTATGTTAAAAGTCTTTGATTTTGATGCTTATGCTTTACTTGATCCAGGTGCAAATTTATATTTTATGACTTCTCTGTTGGCTGTTAAATTTGATTTGAGTCCCGAAACTTTGAGGGAACCTTATTCGATTTATACTCCCGTGGGTGAGTCTATTATTTCCTGAAAGGTGTATCAGGGTTGTCCTGTTTCAGTCTTGCATAGAGTCTTTCCCGGGGATCTTGTAGAGCTTGAGATGTATAATTTCAATGTTATTCTTGGGATGGATTGGTTGCATGCGTCGTATGCCTCGGTCGATTGTAGGACTAGGCAAGTCAAATTCTGGATTCCTAATGAGCCTATTTTGGAGTGGAAGGGTAGCGATTTCGTGGTTAGGGGTCAGTTTATTTCCTACATCAAAGCCTGGAAGATGATTTGTAAGGGGTGAATCTATCATATTATGAGGTTTAAAGATATGGAAACTGAGTCTCTTACTCTTGAGTCAGTTCTGGTAGTTAATGAGTTTCCCTATGTGTTGTCTGGTATCCCTCCTAAAATAGAGGTGGATTTCAATATAGATCTACTTTCGGATACTCAACCTATTTCCATTCCTCTTTACCGTATGGCTCTGAATGAATTGAAGGAGTTGAAGAATCAATTGAAGGACTTGTTGGAGAAAGGTTTTATCCGGCCAAGTATTTCACCGATCATAAGAGTTTGCAATATGTGTTCACTCAAAGGCATCTTAACTTGAGACAAAGGAGGTGGTTGGAACTACTAAAGGGTTATGACATGAGTGTTCTATATCATTCGGGTAAGGCGAATGTCGTAGTGAATGCCCTTAGTAGGCTATCCATGGGTAGTGTGTCGTACGTTGATGAAGGGAAGAAGGAGTTGTAAGGGATGTGCACCGCTTGGCTAGGTTGGGTGTTAGATTGACCGACTCAAATGATGGTGGCCTTCTTGTTCAAAATGGGTCTGAGTCTTCTGTGATCGTTGATGTAAAAACAAAACAATATTTGGATCCTTCCTTAGTAGAGTTAAAGAAGTTGGTTGCCGAAAAGAAGATAAAGGTTTTCTCCCAAGGGGGAGATGGTGTGCTATGGTATCAAGATCGGTTGTGTGTTCCAAATATCAATGGCCTAAGGGAGGTTATCATGAGTGAAGCTCATAATTCCTAATATTTTATTCACTCGGGATCTACTAAGATGCATCGGGACTTATGAGAAGTGTATTGGTGGTATGGCATGAAGAAGAACATAGCTAAGTTTGTGTCGGAATGTCTGAATTGCCAACAAGTGAAGATGGAACACCAAAGGCCTGGTGGCTTGGCCCAAGATATTGAGATTCCTACTTAGAAGTGGGAATATGTAAATATGGACTTCGTAATTGGGTTATCCCATACTCATAAATAATATGATTCTATTTGGGTTGTTGTTTATCGAATGACCAAGTTAGCTCACTGTCTACCGGTCAAAACTACCTATAATGGCAAAGATTATGCTAAATTATATATCCAGGAGTTGGTGAGATTATATGGTGTACCGAGGATTATCATATCAGATCGTGGTACCTAATTTACTTCTCACTTTTGGAGGTCGTTTAAAAAATAGCTTGACACTAAGATTAAATTGAGCACCACTTTTCATCCCCAAATCGATAGGCAAGCCTAGAGGACAATTCAAACCTTGGAGGACATGTTAAGGGCTTGTGTGTTGGAATTCAAGGGAAATTGGGATGATCACCGACCACTTATCGAGTTTGCCTACAATAATAGTTACCACGCTAGCATTGGTAGGGATCTATTTGAAGCTTTATATCGTAGGAGGTGTAGGTCCCTGGTAGGATAGTTCGAGTTGAGTGAGATGGCATTGTTAGGCTTGAATTTGGTTATTAAAGCTATAAAGAAGGTGAAGTTGATTAGAAAAAGGTTGAAAATGGCTCAAAGTCGCCAAAAGTCTTACTCAGATGCTAAGAAAAGAGACCTTAAATTTTATGTGGGTGATTGGGTTTATGTGAAGGTGTCACCTATGAAAGACATTATGCACTTTGGCAAAAAGGGCAAGTTGTACCCTTGGTATGTCGAACCATATGAGATCGTTGAGCGGGTTGGAAATGTGGCTTATAGATTAGAGTTGTCTTTGGATATGAGTTCTATTCATCCGGTGTTCCATGTTTCAATGTTGAGAAAATTGGTTGGTGACCCTAAGGCAATTGTACCTTTAGAGGATGTTATGGTTGAGGAAAACTTGACCTATGAAGAGGTATTGGTTGAAATCTTAGATAGGCAAGTAAGACGGCTTCGCAACAAGGAGGTAGCTTCGGTCAAAGTGGTTTGGAGAAACCAACATGTGGAGGGTGCTACATGGGAAGCGGAGTCGGACATGATGAAATGATACCTCTATCTTTTCCAATCTACTCAAGCCTAAGGTACTAGGTTCTATCTCTCTTTCCGAATAGTCCTAATTCTTTATTTTCTTGAGTTTCATGGTATTACATGCATACATGTACACAAATGATTTGAATAATATTTTGACATGAGTCTTAAATGACTTTTAAAGTGATGAATGATGAATTATGTTTTATGTCAAAACGTTTCTTGTCTTTCAAGCCTTGTTCTAGATCATTCGAGGATGAATGTTTCCAAGAGGGAGATGATGTAACAACCCATAAATTTTTGAACTTTGTGATGTTGTTTGAGGGCTGATTGATCCTATATTGGTTAGCTTATGAGTTTTTCGAGTCTCTTTTGCATGACCGTCTTGGAAGAAATCGTATTAGTTAAGTTTTTCTTGATGTCTTATGGGAATACTGACTTTAAATGGCCATATATCTTGGTACGGGATGAATTGTGTAGGACACGACCTATCAAATCGAAGCTCTTTGAGTTACCTTCCCTACTCACTTGGTTTCACTCAATTCGAAGTTCAGATGTGAAGTTATGGCCTTTACGGTGGGACTGCCTGTGCATGGAAAGCATTCTGGAGAAGGGAAGAGGTTTTTGGCTAAGGCACTGCCTCACGATAGGACCATGGGTCGTGTGTGGCCTCATAGTCCGTAAGGAGGTATTGTGATGTTTCACGAGGCGTGGTATAGTATTTTTGGTTGTCCTTGGCCCACAAATCGATTATATGTATAAAATTAACATTCTGGAATTAGCGTCGTCTTGAAGGTAGGGTTCACGGGCCGTGTGGGGGCTCAAGACTTGTGAACCAGTCCGTATGGGTTCTAGTGAGAAGCCAAGGCTTTGAGCCAAGGCTTTGAGCCAAGGCTTTGAGCCAAGGCTTTGAGCCAAGGCTCTGAGCCAAGGCTCTGAGCCAAGGCTCTGAGCCAAGGGAGGCTCCACGGACCATCTCACGGTTCGTGTGAAGCCTCATAGCTCGTATGCCTGGCCGTGTGGTTGCGAGGAGAGAATTTTTCTAAGTGTGGAATGTTCGTGGGAAAAGTTGGTTCCAAGTGTAGCTTCACGGGAGGGGCTCATGGACTGTGTGGACCCTCACGGTCTGTGTAGCTGATCGTATGGGTGGCGTTTCAAATTTTTCTATTCATTGCCAAGTTTTTTTATCATTTTCAAGTGAAGCCTCACGGCAGGGCTCACGAACCGCGAGTCACTACACGGTCCGTGCAGTGCACTTTTTCAGTGATAGTTTCCAGATTTCTTTCTCATTTCATTAATGGTTTAATGGTAATTTTTAACTAATCCTAAGGCCGTTTTAGCATTTTTAAACTCTCCTAAATCTCTGATTTAGCCCTATTCACTCTCACTCCATTGAGATCTCTTCAAATTTCTCTCAATTGCTCTCTAAGTTCCATTGGAAGACTAGCTTAGGAATCAAGGGAAGGCTCAATTCTTCTCCAAATTCTTCTTGTTCTTCTTGATTAATCAACGTATGTGGGATTGATTCATGGTTCTCCTTTCAACCATGAAGACCCAAAAAATTTCTTCTTCAATTTTGATGAATTTTACTTACTTTGAAATTTGGGCCTTTTAGATTATGAATGATTTAATTCAATTGAGTTATGGTTTGTATTTAAATATTAATTTCAAAGTGAAATTAAGCCCCTAATTGTTGAATTCCATTGATTTTATGAAGATTCAAAAATGCATGTCCCCTTTGTTCTTCAATTCAAGCATGGGTAGTATGAATTATGCTTTTAATTGATGATTTCATAATATTTTGAAGTATGAATCTATATTATTATGATTATTTAAATGTTGGTATCAATTTCCCATGCTATTTATTGATCATTCATGAATTAGATTCATGAGCATGAAAGACTTGACTTGATGAAACTCTTGATAAGGGGTTGGCCCTCTTGACTTGACTTGATCTTGGTAAGACATGGGAATTGACTAGAATGTGATCACATCTTGTCTTGATATGGCTCTATGAGAATCTTGGGTGTTTTACACCATATTGTTATGTTAGAATGAGCTACTCCAATGCATTGGTCTTCAGATACGGTTATTGAAACTCTTGTTTGGCTTTTTCACCTAATTATGGAAAGACTTGAAATATGATTTGGGCTTTTTAGCCAACTTTGCATTTTCTTTGACTTGAAGTATTGAAATCTTCATTTTGAAAGCATGTATATGTATATGTATTCTCGTGGGATGAGACTTAGTATCGAGGAATTAGAGTCGGGGTGGACTATCTCCAAGGGTCCATACTCCTTTTCATGAAACCGTGTGCCAACATGGGATATCTCCCAAGATAGGATGACTTGTTACCCCTTATTTAGGGTGGCTTGGGATCTACCTGGCAAGTAGTCCAATTTCAAGTAGTAGCTCACTTAGTCTCTCTTGTTGTCGGTTGAGGTCACATCCCTGCTATGACTATGTAGGTTTGCATTCATGTATTATGGAACTTCATGGCATATTGGTATCATACTTCTCCTTGATTATGTATATTCTTTCTATACTTATATGTGCTCTCATCATCTAGCTTTGTAGTAGGTTCATGTTCATCTACATGACATGCCCGCATACTTAGTGCATTATATATGCTAACCCATACTCTTTGTCTACATGATCTAACTATGTATAGACCGGAGATGACATTCATCCACCGTTGGTTGCTTAGTTGAGATCGTTGACTTGTTGCTAGTGATGAGCCCTATACTCCAAAGGCAATACCCATCTTTCTCTATCTTATGTTTTGTTATATTTCTATCTATCTTGTTACTTGAGGGTGAGCCCGGATTATGTCGAGGCCCCGTCTTATTCTATATAGAGGCATTGTTGGACATATCAGATTCTATTGTATGTCATACTATGTGCTTATTTGAGATGATTATGACTATCTATGTTTTGCTATGGCTATTTACGCTTCAATTATGCTTTTGCTTATGTTATTATGTTTGATGGATGGGAATGTGCTTATGTGGAAAGTCCCTAGCTTCTGCTTACCCCCATAGATTGAGTCATACTTACCCGCCCCTTAGAATGTAATTGCTATGTGTTTTGTTATTCATGCTTATCCCATTCCCGGTGATGTCCCTATAGCTTGAGTCCAAAGACCCAAAATCCCTTAGACGTATGCATTACTAATTGTACTACGCTCTTCCAAACCAATGATGTGTGTGATGATGCTTAGATGGCTTAATCAAGGACTCTCGAGTTCTCTTTTTCCATATCATGTCTAGGCCCTACTCTCGGTTCGTGATAGTGAAAGGTTGATTTAACAGTGAAATCACCTGTTGAAATCCCTATCCACCAAGTGTTATCTCTGGCTTCATTTACCACGAGTTTAACACATTCTAAAATATGATTCATCATGTCTTTTGAAATTAACTCTCTTAATTTATTATAATTTCAGCCAGAATTGTTAATAAAATCCTTGACTTTTAGATCTGATCCATCTTCCCCACCTTCTTATGTATAATATAAGGTCCCTTGTTGTGTCCAATAGTCATATCAAAAGCTACATGTAATGATCTGAAATTTTTTTAACTTCTTAATGGTTGATCTTGGATAGTGTTGAACTGGTCATGGTTGAATTTTGGTAGCCATGAGTTGATTTTAAGTGGCCCGATTCAAAACGGACCTTTTGGAGTCATAGAGAGGCCGTTTAGGAAGTGTACTTTGAGATATTATAACTTTAGTTAAGGGACGAACTTTGTGGGCTATTATATATGGAATTGAATCTCTTTGAATTATCTTCGAAACGCAATTGGTTTCACTCAATTCGGAGTACATATGAGAAAGTCATCCCAAAACAGTGAGACTATCCATAATTAGAAGGACGCTGAAAATGAGGTTCTGAAAATGGGCTAAGGACCAGACCACGGACCGTTTGGTGCTCCATGGTCCGTGTGTCTATCCGTGGAGAGTTCCAGTGAGCTCCCAGGGGTTGGGGGCCAAGTATTGGACCAAGGTAACAGACCACCCCATAATCCGTGAGCCACTTCACGGCCCGTGAGGGGTCCTGTGAAGAGGGGAAGAAGCTTGGCCAGCTTGTGGGGCTAGACTACAGGCCAAGTGTGGCTCCACGGACCAATACACGATTCGTATGAAGCCACACGGTCTATGAGTCCCTCCGTGAAGTGTTCCAGAAAGTCCCCCGAGAGTTCAAGCTGAAGACAAAGTCAAGTATGGTCACATGGTCAGGTACACGGACCATGTGCCATTGTACAGGCACTGTAGCCCTTTTGTGTGGCACTATATTTCAGGGGTTAGTCCATTTCATTACTAGTTAATTCGTAATTTAATTAGATCCTATGCCCCTTTTTGGCTTTCTAAGGTCCCCTAAACCCCCTAAACCTAACCCTAAACTCTTTTCATCCATTCTAACACCCTTGAATACATTTTGAAAATCTCTCAATCCTCTTGACCTCCATTGTTGAAAGGTTGAAGAAATTAGGGGAAGATCATCCTTGTTGTGATATCCTTCAATTCTCTTGGTCAATTTCAAGGTATGTGGGTTTGATTTATGGATTCCCTTTCATCTATGAAGACCCAAGGAACCCTCCTCTTTAAATTTTGATTTTAAGATTTTTTAAGGTTGGGTTCTTTAAATTTTGAAGTATTTAATTGATTGGGATTATGTGCTGTACAAATTAGGTGATTTAAAGTTGATTTAAGTTTGAATTTCATTAAGGTTCAATGGTTTGATGATGATCAAGATATACATGTCCCTTGTACTCTTGATTTATATATGGGTAGTGTTTAAATGATATTTTGAAGGTTGGTTTGACTTGAATTTCTCATGAATTACTCTTGAATTGAATTTAAAGTATGAATTCTAGTACCCATGCTATTGTCATTGTTCCTCATGGCATTGCATGCATGCTCATGAACTTTTTGATGAAGGTTTTGATGTGGACTAAGTTCCAAACATATTTATAACTATGATTTTGAACAAGTATGGGTTTGACTAAGATGTGATCACACTAGGTCTATGATATGGCTCTTTAAGGAACATGGGTGCTTGCACCAATATGATATGATATGATAATACAAGTTTGGAGCTACTCTTATGCACGAAGTGTGACATGAAAGTTTATTTGGCTTTTTAGCCCATGATGCATGATTATGAAAGTTGTTTGACTCATGTTAAGTATGCATAAGAGTATTGAAAGTATGTTTGGCCTCTAAGCCCAAGTATGCATAATTTGATGATAAAGTGTCAAGTTTCAGTTTTAAAAGCATGTATATGCATACGTATTCTTGTGGGATGATGACTTAGTACCGAGAAAGATTGGAGTAGTAAGTGGGCTATCCCCAAGGG
>JBCEWC010002120.1:0-36297 GCA_038996855.1 Solanum aculeatissimum
GTCATGTCATTTTGATACATGGCGTGATCCTATTGGTTTCTTTGTTTGACTTGGCATGCCATGTCATTCGACACGTGATATCAAGTGGGCCTCTAGGATGAGAGGACATTGGGCCTAACAATGTGAGTCATCTTCTGTAGCCCAAATAAATGAATTTGGCTATTAATTAAATCAATATTTTATTGGACTTCATTAATTAACCCAATTATATTAATCCATAATATCTGTTTGGACTAATATATTTTGGACTTAATTTAATTTGAATCATTTTATAAAATTTATATCTTAATAATTTCATATGATTACACATATAATAAAAAAAAAGAATAAAACGAAAATACTAACATGATATGGAGACTTGAGATGTTGAATGACGGTGATTGATTAACAAGATTTTTTTTTTGAAGAAACTCACAAGTCACAAATATATAAATATAAGAAGTCTAACAATAATTTTATTTTTATCTAACTATAATTCCAATTGATAAAAGATTCAAAGATTTTAAGTTAACACGAGACGTCCAGGTCACCAGTAGAGGGGTCAATAAGAGAGTAAAAACTAGAAAGTGCATCCACGTAGACTCTAACACAGAACATTCAGCTACCTGTATACGCCTGTAACCACACAAGCTATGCGTCCTTTTGTTTAAAACGTCTCTTTTTAATTATTTTATCTTATATATATTATTTTTAATATACATATATTCAATAAAAAAATTTGACAAAACTGTGTCACGCGATCCACCCATGCTTTTTATGGCACGTCTGCTTCATTAATCATGGTAATTATTGGTGACTTGATTGTGTAATTAGAAGTTAAAATCATCTAAATTTATAGCAACACAACACTCTTGGAAAAATGAAAAGAGAGAGACGCTAGACCATTATATTTTCACTTGAATCCTTTTCATATTTGATCCTCTCATGTGAGAATCCAAAAGAACATTCACATAAAGCTTGAGAGTAAAGCTTGTGCATACTTTTCAACAAGTGTAGCAGAAATTAGAAAACAGTCTCTCAGCACATAAATGAAGTGTCTCAACGAAGTTTGTAATAGGCCAAAAACAAGTATCAGGAGAAGTTTGCTCTATGAAATTCACAAATATTTTCACTATGGTTGACCAAAAAGGTTATGTACATTAGATTTCTAATTTCATGCATAATGGCCATTGCACATCTAGTTTGAATTTCTCTATTTCATGAAAATTTTCGAGGAGAGCTCCATACATGATTATGTATTGGCCCTGTGTGCACCATAAAAAACTGGGCACCCACTTCCAAACAACAATCACCAAGAAGAAGCTCAATATACACCTCTTGCTAGTTCCTTCATGTTGGTAGTTGTTCTTTAACTCCTTGCTGTACTCTGTGATAGAGATCAAGTGTATCTGCATGGCTAGAGTCAAGACACAGGGCTGCCTCACAATCTCGAATCGCGGATTTGAAGTCACCCATCGAGTCATGAAATGCTGCTCGAAGATGGAGCAGTTGTAAGTCCGGCTTGAAAGAAATGACTTTTGTTAGCTCTGCTATAGCCTCGCCTTCCTTGTGGTCATCCATCAGAACTGAACATACATTTGAAGTATTACTTGCTCATTCAAAAACTTGTAGCATAGTAAAGTACATTAATACACATTGAGACATAAGGTCTTCTGCAATAAGCGAAACACAAAGTTGGGGTGGGGAGCCAGAGAAAAATATTTAATGT
The DNA here is from genome assembly GCA_038996855.1 of Solanum aculeatissimum. Taxonomy (NCBI): domain Eukaryota; kingdom Viridiplantae; phylum Streptophyta; class Magnoliopsida; order Solanales; family Solanaceae; genus Solanum; species Solanum aculeatissimum. The sequence continues at coordinate 1,709 of JBCEWC010002120.1, forward strand.
CATGTACTAATCCATGTTCAGTTAACACTACTCGGCACTTCTAGGTCGGTTCACTCGACTGAATGTGTTGGTTGCATTTTAATATTATTTTATAAAGTGCAGTGTAATTTTCACCAACAGAATGGTCTAGAGTTAAGGTGTTTGGAAAAATTGTACAATCTAGGGGCAGAATAATGCCGAGTAGGAAAAAGAGGACCTGATTCCAAACTTCCTAACCTCACACAAGTAAATCTAGGAAATGTGAAAAGCTTATTTTTTTCATATTGCATTTTCCATTCTTCAGTGAATCTTGATCAGATGATGTTGCAGTCTTAAGGCCATTGAATACCAAAATCTCAAAGATAGATGAATGCATAAAGTTCAAACTTGCTAAGAATGATACTCACTAATCACCCAAAATATTCTACCAATCAAATAGACAGGTTTGTTCGAGAAATCAAATTCCCACATAGTGATGCCAAAAGAAGAAAAGGAAATCAAAAGGGACCCAGATATTCAAGCAAAAGATTCTAGGGACTGTAAACACCACTAGCTCCTTCAAGGAGAAACTGACAGATGAAATATGTTGTGCGTCCTTATGAAAGTAACTACTCAATTGGATTACAAGTTTAAGACGGTTGGAAAAATGATTCTAGTATCTCAATGAGAAGTATTTATAGTATTGTCTAGATTCATTACTTAATACCTTATTAATGAACATTCAATATGTTAAGTATTCTAACATATTTCTAATTGACTACTAAATGTCCTTATTAATATTCTTGTTTGACAATTGTCTTTAATATCACCCTAAACTAAGTTGCTCGGACTCTTCACTTTCGATGTTGCACCCGTGTTGACACGACGTGGGTGTGGGTATAGGTGTGGATCCGTACCCTATCTGGTCAACCAGTTTTGGATACTTAGACCAAATCCGAGAGAGAAATTCTAGATAGACTCAATGATTTTTGTAATAAAAACAAAAACTACAGTGAAATTGAAGAAAATGAAATGTCTTGTAGATATAAATTTCTATTGTCACTCCTATTCCTTTTTTCTCCTTCAAGATTCTCCTCTTGATTAATATTTTCTCTCAAGTTCTCCACATAATATCTCATAGATTTTATAATTCTATTTTAGATATTTGAATTACTTTTAGCCGAATCTTCGCACCCTTATCCATATATGGATTCATATCCCTGAATCTTACAATTTAAATCATAGAGGATCTGACCTCTAGATCTGCACCCGTACTGGAGTTTGAGCAACTTAAACCCTAAATACCTTTCTAAAATTCCTTTTCTTTTTATTGATATTACCTAATTAATCCATTTCAATAATGAGAGAAGGTAAATTCTCTTTTGGCCGTTACCTCTTATTAACATGGAAGATGTTTGGATCATTATGGAGGTGTATATGTATATCGTATTAATACCCTTTTTTTGGGAGTGAAGAGAGATGAACAAAAATTCTTCCTTCTAATTCTTTTGTCTATAATACTTTGTGGTGCAGGTTTTTCTTTGATTAATCAAGTTAGTTTTTGTGTTCCTAGTTTTATACTAAAAGAACTATTGAATCCCGGGGGATACACCTATACCGGATGAAATATCCTCAAGGACAATGTCTTTTGACACACCTCAAGTGTTATGATGGAGCGTTTTCCGTAAGATTTCCGACAATCTTAAGGATATTTTTACGCTAGTTCTATGGAAAGTACTAATTACAAAGAAGACCAAAATGACTTGATATAGAGATAAGCAAATAATTCTTGACTTTTTGAAGATGATATCATTGTGTTTAAATTAACCTTCAAAAGTTTATATAGTCACAGGAAAGAAAAAGTAATATTCTTTCTTATAATTCTTTTTGGTTTGATTCTTTTGAATTTTACTTTGGTTCACAATTTTAATACTGCTGACATCTAACTTCTTCGTAGTATGATGGAATTTGTCTACAGATGAGAATGCTCTGTAGTCCAATAGTGCTCTAAGCTCTAAACCCTGAACCCTGAGCCGTTCAGTTCGCACCTTTGAGAATTCTAATTTACAGGAGGTGTTACAAATTTAGAAGACAAAAGGCAAAAGCAGTTTGTCTGGAGAGAATATACTAGGAAAATTATTATTGTGAAAGATTATTGGATATTTTTATTTGTGTTAATAAGGTATGTGACAAAGCTATATGTCAATATTGAAATGGATTGGTGTGTGGTGGATTAGGTAAACATACCCCTCAATGTAGTAGAAGATTCAGAGAAATGATAATCCCGCTAAGTAAAGTTAAATTTGATTAAGCGGGCGAGATAAATTATTATGGTTATTTCTCAAGCGAATCTTTTGGCCAATGTGAATAATTGAGTGTTAGACTTTGGTGTTGTTGAGCATATTAGTGCTAAATAAAATTGTTGTGTCCTACACCGAAATTGGAGAAGAAAAATTCATATACATTGGTGATTCTAGAACGGCTAAAGTTTTTAATGGGAAGTTCTTATTAAATTTTTACATCTGTTGGCATTATCTAAGGTGGCATATGATTTTAATATTTGTGCTAGATTGAAATATTTTATAACAGCAAGTTCCCTTACAAACAAAAATCCCTGATCCCCTCATACCACCACCCAACGGGCACTCCACTGCCATATCTCCACCCGCCATTTTCTCCGGCAAATCAACTAATCCCTCAGTTCCTCTCACTCTTCGTCTTAGCAGGATCTTGAAAAACCCCAATCTTGAAGTGGGTTTTTCTTGTTCTTTTGGAATCCCAAATTGCCTTGGAGTTCTACTCGTCAAAGTTTCTTACTTCATTGCCATATCTTGGGATTATTTTCTTCCCAGAACTCTCTGATCAAATATCGATTGCCGGAAAGATCGATTTTCCTTTCTCATAGTCAGGAACATTAGGCATGAAAAGTCTTTTCAAATTGAAAAATGAACTATCTGTCATCAATCGAAGTGGTTTCATCTCATCAGGGCGGAATCAATTTGCTACAGTTGACTGTCTCTTTCCGACTGTTCCGGTAGCATTTAGAACAGGGATTCATCTAAAAAAAGGGGTCACGCTTGATTGCCCAAGAATCCGAGATTCGTTCAATTTTGGGTCTTTGCTTCAGATCGACAATCTCTAGCATGGCTCCATCTCCAGTGAACAACAAGTAGAAGCTTCGAAATTCTGGCAGCGTCCAGTTCTTATCACAAAACCAACCCAGGTTCAATCGTTTCTCTTCTTCTCTTTACTTCTTGACTTTTTGTGTAGTGACTTGCATAAAAATTTTTGTGGGTTGTTATCTTTCTTATGGTATCTAAAATTCTTGTGCTGATTACCGTTATAATTCATGTTTTGACCTGCCTTGATTGGATTGTAGCATCTGGGTTAGTCATTTTGAATTGGAATATGAGTTTTTGATAGGTTTGGCAACTGGATTTGTCTCTATATTTCTATTGGAATTTAAGTCCTTTTTTGGCAAAACCCTTCTTGATTTGTTGTGCGATTTTATTTTTAGGGAGTTTATTAAATTGCTCACTATTATTATTTTTTGAGTTCTCATTGTTGCATATTGACAACTGTGCATTATTCTAATTGTCTATTCACTGTTTCATATACTATTGTATCGTTGCGCTATTGATTTTGTGAGATTGTATTTTCTGTAGTTCCTTTGAGTTATTAGTTCAAAGTTTAGTGGTGTTAGGGGCTGATGGTGGATTAGGGTCATGTTTTCGGTTGGGATCGGAGGCGAGGGGTAGTAGGGGTAAGAAGGGAACAAATTTACTTAAATTGAGAGTAGGGTCATGGAACATAGGGAAGTCCATAGAGCTAGTTAAGAGTCTTAAGAGGAGAAATAAATATTGTGTGTTCAGGAGACCAAATGGGTAGGCACCAAAGCACGGGAAGTGGGACGGGTTTAAATTATGGTATTCTTGTGGATCTAGGGATAGGAATGGAGTAGGTATCCTAGTAGATGCAGACCTTAGGGAGTACGTGGTCGAGGTCAAAAGGATAAATGATGGATGATGTCTATTAAACTTATTATTAGTAGATATATAGTGAATGCAGTTAGTGCCTATGCGCCTCAAGTGGGCTATACGCCTTTAGTGGGCTTGGATGAGGAAGTCAAAAAGCTCTTTTGGGAGATTTTGGATGAGGTTGTGACAGATATACCAGACACAGAAAAGATCTCAATTGGGGGAGATTTTAATGGGCATATTGGTACAACTTCTAGTGGGTTTGACGGTGTTCGTGGAGGCTTTGGTTTTGGGGAGAGGAATAGAGGTAGGACGTCTCTCTTGGATTTTGCTAAAGTCTTTGAGTTGGTTATTCCTAACTCATGTTTTTCGAAAAGGGAAAATCACTTAATTACTTTTCGTAGTGCGGTTGCTAAGGCCCAAATTGATTACTTACTCCTCCGGAAGGGTGATAGAAGCCTTTGCAAGAATTGCAAGGTTATTCCAAGTGAAAATATTTCCACTTAACATAGGCTTTTAGTGATGGATGTAGAGATTAAAACGGGTAAAAGGAAGAAGGTTATCTATGTCCAACCGAGGATTAGATGGGGAGACCTGACTCCTACCCTCCCTCGGGAGATGGGGGAAAAGTTGAGTAGTTTAGGGGCTTGGAATAATAGTGGGGATGTGAACAACATGTGGGACACTACTGCTGGTTGCATTAGAAAAGTAGCTACCGAGGTACTAGGGGTATCGAGAGGGTCCTTTGGTGGACGTCAAGAAGACTGGTGGTGGAATAGAGAAATTCAAGGCAAAGTAAAAGCTAAAAAAGTTGTCTATACGAAGTGGATGGAGAGTATGAATGAGGATTAAAAATGAAGGCTTAAGGATATCTATAAGACGGCGAGGACAAAAGGGAAGAAAGCGGTCACTAGTGCTAAGACAACAGTGTTTGAACGTTTGTATGTTGAGCTAGGAGAAAATGGCAGGGACAAGAGATTGTATAGGCTCGCGAAAGAGAGAGAGAGAAAAGCTCGTGACTTGGATCAAGTGAAGTGCGTCAAGGATGAGGATGGTGAGGTGTTGGTGGATGAGACTTCCATTAAGCAAAGGTGGCAAACTTACTTTCACAAACTCTTAAATGAAAAAGGAGACAAAGATATTGAAGTGGGTGATTTGGCACACTCTGATAGTTATCGAGATTTTGGCTACTGTAGGCGTTTCAAGGCTGAGGAGGTTAGATGTGCTATTAGTAGGATGAGTAGAGGAAAAACGATCGGACCCGATGCGATTCCAATGGATTTCTGGAAGAGCACGGATAAGGATGGTATGGAGTGGTTGACTAGGTTGTTTAATGTTATTCTGAAGACTCCTAAGATGTTCGATGAGTGGAGGAGAAGTACAATGGTTCCATTGTACTAGAACAAGAGTGATATTCAAAACTGTAACAATTACAGGGGTATCAAATTGCTAAGCCACACAATGAAGGTCTATGAGAGAGTGGTGGAATGAAGGTGAGAAGAGGAGTGAAAATTTCAGAAAATCAATTCAGATTCATGCTGGGGTGATCGATTACTGAAGCAATTCATCTTGTTCGGAGACTAGTGGAGAAATATAAGGAAAGAAAGAATGACCATCATATGGTATTCATTGATCTTGAGAAGGCCTATGACAAAACTCTAAGAAATGTCTTATAGAGGTGTTTAGAGGTGAAAGGTATTCTAATGGTGTATATTAGAGTGATAAAGGACATGTACGACGGAGCCAAAACTCGGGTAAGGGTGGTGGGAGGAGACTTGGAGTATTTTCTTATTGAGATGGGACTTCATCAAGGATCTGTGCTAAGCCTTTTTCTTTTTGCCTTAGTGATGGATGAGCTGACACGGTCTATCCAGGAGCAGGTTCCATGGTGTATGCGATTTACAGATGACATAGTACTGATTGATAAGACCAGAGGTAAAGTTAATGATAGGTTGGAGGTCTGAAGAATACTTTGGAATCCAAACTGGTTCAAATTGAGCAGGACCAAGACAGAATACTTGGAGTGCAAATTTAGTGTTACGAGGAATGAAGCAAACATTGAAGTGAGGCTTGCCACTCAATCTATTCCTAAGAGAGAGCTTTAAATATCTCGAGTCCATCATCCAAAGTAGTGGTGATATCGATGATGATGTCACACATCGTATTGGGGCAGCAGGGATGAAATGAAGGCTTGTCTCTGGAGTATTGTGTGATAAAAACGATACCACTTAAACTTAAAGGAAAGTTGCACATAATGATGATTAAACCGTCTTTGCTATATGGGGTGGAATGTTGGCCAATAAAAAACTCACATGTTCAGAAGATGCAGGTTGCGGAGATGAGGATGTTGAGATGGATGTGTGGACATACCAAGGATGACAAGATTAGGAATGAGACTGTTAGGGAGAAGTTAGGGTGACCTCTGTGGTAAACAAGATAAGAGAAGCGAGACTATGATGGTTTGTGCATATGCAGAGCAGTAAGTGTTGAGGCTTCTGTTAGGAGGTGTGAGAGATTTGGAGTTAGGGATTATGCGGAGGGGTAGAGGTAGACCGAAAAAATCTTAGGGGGAGGTGATTAGACAAGATATGGCGCAGCTTCATACCACCGAGGACATGACCTTAGATAGAAAGGAATGGAGGTCGCGTATTAGGATAGAAGGCTAGTAGGGGTAGTTGATGTCTTGCCTTATGATATAGTAGGTTTGTAGGATTAGTCATGTTATTATATATTGTGTTGTTATTGGCCATTATTTATTTGCTATTTGTATTGTATTTATGAGTTTCCAATTGCTTTCCACTATAGTCGTTCTTGTATCTAGTATTTTCTGCTTTTGGGGCTAATATATTTTAGTTGAGGGCTTTCCGGAAACAACCTCTCTATCTCTATAAGGTAGTCGTAAGGTCTGCCATACATTTTACCCTCCCCAGACCCCACTTGTGGGATTTTACTGGATATGTTGTTGTTGTGCTAAATTGATGCTTGTGAATTTGATGAGATGCTAATAATATCTTTATGATGTGACCATGACCAACAGAACATCTCTAAACTAGAGAAAGTTTTTGGTGTGAAACTTAGTAAAGAAATGAAAAGCATCTTTGCTTCTTAAATCGCTATCTTACTGTGGTCATGTATATAAACATATTTTACTATTAGCCTTCTTTCTATAACCATTGTGGTGCTTTTGCTTGTGTATGGTTTGGTTGTTGTGGATCTCTTGACTAAATGGAGTACTAGATTCGTACATTTTAGTTTTGTTTTATTTTAAGAGTACACAAGATATTATTTTTATAGACTATTTAAGTTTTTCTTTTGTGTGAGATTTGTGTTGGAATTGAGCATACTACAAAATTATATGCTTGTGTTTTTGAGTATCTAAATTGTTAGAATTAAATCTTACTGATTTTTTGAGACTCAAACAAATAACTAGATGTGAAAAATTTTACTATTATCATTTAAAATGATTTATCTGGATATGCAAAAGTATTTTTATTGAGAAATAAAGGTGAGGGGTTTGATGTATTCTTTATATGTCAATATAACTTATATTTTTTGAAAACTTTATAAATTGTGAAAAAGTTATCCCTCTATTATGAAATATTTTGAAAGTGTAGGGGTGACTGATTATGATTATGTGTTTGATTGTACGCTAATAAATGTAGCATATACAGATTTGTGGTAGTCAGTTCTGATGTGACTAAATGCAATGCTAGAATTGAAAAAATAAATAAAGTATATGTTTTTGCAAGTAGTAATACTTCTCATGTTCTTACTGTTGAAAATAATATTGTTTCTTGATTCATTTTTTTGGAAAGAAATCATTGGTGATACATGAGAGGTACCCCAATTATGGTACCAAATAAATTGAACATTTTGTTGTACCGGAGGAGTACAATATATGATGTAAATTTGATTCAAAATTCAGTAGTGTTATGTGTTTATCCTTAGAGGAAGCATCATAATATGAAAACTTTTTCGATGACAAGGGGAATCCGCAACCGCTACCCTTTGGGTGCGCATAGGGTAAACCCCCACTCTTATGCAATAGCTCGCAAACCACATAGGAGAGGTAAACCGCACTAGGCAAGCCCGGTGCGACGAGCTCGACCCAGAAGGTAAAACCGCTTGCTTTCACTGGCAAGGGGTTTTGAACTTGAAACCTCCAACATGGGAGTCTCAAGCCCAAACCACTGCACCACTCCGAAGGGTTCATAACAGGAAAATTAGTTAAACAAAATCGTTGGTTTGGAGTTAGTTGACATTGAGGCTAGGCAAGTAAGAGATCTCTTAGTGAGTATTCCAATTGGAATAAAATCAGAATATTAATTGTGTACGTGGCTGCCTTGACTGAAGAGAAAAATAAAATTGTCAACAGCAAAAATTTTATTTGAGACATAACATGATAAAACAGTTGTTCTGAGATGAAATTATGTGTAGTCGAAGGTGAATCTGATCAATTCACTGACTAAATGAAACATCGAGGGGAGTCAGACTTGTCATTTTGTAAAGATCAACAATAATGGTAGCCCAACCTATGTGACTAGAGATCCCATGAATTAGGTTCATATGGTAATAAAACAAATCATTAGTTGATCAAGTAAGCACTATAAAATTATGTTCCTCCTATGATGTGTGAAAATATAGTGCAACAACCTGCAAGGTAAAGTGAGGATGAGATAAACTCTTAATCCAACTCACATCCTTTATATGTGGTGTATTGCTCTACAAAATACACTTGATGATTGGACCTATATGAGTGTGAGGTGGTGCACCTTCTATGAAATTGTGACAAATTTCTAGAGCACTCATGAATACTAGGACACGTGCATGGCCTCTTAGCGCAAAACCACAATAACGACATAGATTGTGCGAGTGTGATGTGATAGAATAAGACCCTGAGCTTACAAAAGAATTTTTGGTTTATAGAAGTTCTAAATTTCACCAATTGTTCTGTAAGTTTATACCTTATTTTTTCTAGGTTTAGTTCAAAGTCTATGGGTACCAGATTCAATGCATTGTACTCATCTGAAAACCCAACAAAACTTCTTATTTCATTCTATTTGTTAATATTCTTTTTGAGATATATAGGGGATTGTTGGAAAAATGATTCTAATATCTCAAAAATATTACTGTCTAGATTCATTACTTAATACCTTGTTAATGAATATTCAATATGTTAATTATTCTAACATATTTCTAATTGACTATTAAATGTCCTTAATAGTCTTGTTTGAACATTGTCCTTAATATCAACCTAAATACCTTTCCAACGTCACTTTACTTGTATTGATATTACCTAATTAATCCATTTCAATAATGAGAGGAGGTAAATTCTCTTTTGGCCGTTACCTCTTATTAATATGGAAGACGCTTGGACCATTATGGAGGTGTGCGTATATATATGGGTATTACTGCCCTTCTTTTGGGAGTGAAGAGATATAAACAAAAATCCTTCATTCTAATTCTTCCGTCTATACTTTGTGGTGCTGGGTTTTCTCTGATTAATCTTTGTTAGTTTTTGTGCTCTTAGTTTTATACTATAAAAGTTTGTTGAATCCTGGGGGATACACCTATACCGAATGAAACATCCTTAAGGACAGTATCTTTTGACACGCCTCAACCTATGTAAATTCCATGTAAGTGTTATGATGGAGTATTTTCCGTAAAATTTCCAACAAGGACTTCACAAGCACAAGTACAATTGACCCAGTTTTTGAAATTAAGGGGCACAAATGAAGAGAGGTTCAGCTAATTTTCTTTGCACAATTGTACCATTCTAGATCAGCTAAGCTGCAGAGCTACTTTAATCCTGACTGTCATTATGCAGCTTTACACTTTACATTCACATGCCAGTAGTTTACAAACAAAATCAAGTTATGAATGCTTGGATGCAAGTGTGAGTCCTCCAATTGGAAGACATTCTTTCCAAGAAAAAATCTTCTTCCATATTGGTCTCAGGTAAGAATAGTGAAATACAAGTAGAAATGCCACGATTCACTAATTTACTGGAATAAGTTTTCGACTGTCACCACTAATGTCCACTCTCTGGGCATTGGGACTTGGTTGGACAGGAATAGCTCATGTGAATCCAAAAGAACAATCAGATAATGCCCATATAATCATGAGCATACGTGACATGAAAAAATGTTTAGTTAACCATTGCATGATCTTTCCGTCATTATAAACATGTTGAAGTACGGGACTCAAGTGGGCTTTATTGAAACCGCTTTATTGAAACCTCATTTTCACATATGCACTACCAACCTATAGCTTATCGAAGGAAAATCTTATAATCAGCAGGCAAACACAATTTCCCACTGCTACATGTAAGAAAGCAATCAGAAACCTGACAGAACACAAAGATTACTCGGTACTCAAACAAGATGGTGCAAAAATAAGCCAACGGTAACTTACCAGCTGCCTTGTATCTGTATGGGTATGTCCGTAGGGGATCTAATTTTGTCGCCATACTAAGATCACTTTTTGCCATTTCACGATCACAGTATTCAGAACGCTTCTCATAAGCAGATGCATTATATTTTGCTTTCTCAATCAGCTTTGTCATCTCATCATAAGCTAATTTTCTCTGATCTTTTAGATGGTAAACACGTGCGAGACCCTGATGGGCTCGTGTATGCTTAATATTCAGTGCATTTGTGTAGCAGTCAATTGCATTATCTAGCTTATCAACATCTACATAGACACTTGCCAGGTTACTGAGAGCCTGCAGACCAATGTACTTTTCAAGTAAATCTTTAGATTCCTAGAATTCGTGAACTAGTATCTGACTGAAAGGAACACTCACCTGGCCTTTCCGAAGACCATCTGAAGGGCACCTAAGAGCTTCTTCAAGCAGTTGTATAACATACAACGAAGATTCAGAGTCAGGACTTGTTTCTGATAACACATATGCTTTCAGGAAAAAGGCTTCAAATGATCTCTGGATTGAGATAGATTCTTCAGCTTTAGCAATTGCTTCTTCACGATAACCTGTGTCATATAATATCCATCCTTCATAGACTAGCCTTTCATGCTCAGAGGTAGCTTGGTTTCTTGCTTCTCTCAAACTACGCATTGCTGCCTTGTGGCTATTTAATCTATAAAGAAGTGCAGATCAGTCCCAAGCAGTGCAAAAAGAAAAACTCCATACACCTCCCAAATATTCACATTTCAGCTTCTCAAGCATGAGAAAGCAAGTAGTGTATGTAGGGATGGGCATAAAATACCAAAAAAACCCGAAGAACCGAACCGAAATTCTTAGTAATTTGGTAATTCAGTATTTGGTATAGTATTCAGGAGTAAAATTTTAGAATTATGGTGTTTGGGTTTGGCATTGGTATGAGACATTAATACTATTTGGTATTCGTTATATCTCAAATGCCGAATTATTTACTTGATGAAGGCTATACATCAACATGTCCATTACTCTTTAGTCCAAGTCCAAAGAGAAATTTAAAGACTAAATATAAATAATCCAAATATATGTCTTTTAATTATGTCAATTTGCTTTTCTTGAAGTCTTCTTACTTGTTGATCTTCTATTATATCATGCCTTCACATAGAAATAATTAAAGCAATAGTATTAATTTTATCACAAAATAGGCTACAACTTCAATACGGTATCACCGAATACCGTATCGGTTCGAAGTTTGATTTACCGATTACCAAACCGACACTTAAAAATTCGGTATTTGGTATCTACCTTTAACTACCAATTACCGAACCCGAAATTTGAAAATTCCAAACGGAATATATGTAAGTTTTTGTTGTGCGCTAAGTGCACAGTGAACCAAAATATTCATAGTTTCAGTCAACTTTATATGACACAAGGAGGTAAGCATCTAATTTATACAATAATTCATACATTTCCATATTCCCAGACAAAAGTATCTCACAGAAAAATATAGATAGTATAGAAGTACATATAGTTAATTTATGGTTATAAATCATTAGAGCTTTAAATTCTTGATAGCAGCTGAAAGGAAACAGACAGCACAGAAAGATGAATAAACCAAACAGGATCTTTATAGTGTAACTTAAATGTGTGCATACCGTAAAAGCAGGAGAGATTGCCTGAACCTTAAGAGACTCTTCCCTGGATCATTAGCTAACATATGGTGGACAACAGCTAAGGAGCCAATATCATCTACGGAGGACCATCGGTCATATAGTTGCATCCAGCAATCAGCTTGACTGCACGGTTGAACATTATGACTTAGAAGCTCCACCAAGTGTTCACCTTGCAACTTCCCATGGAACATCATGTAATGGGGATCTAAAGTCAAGAGTGCCCTAACATCCCTTAAAGCTCCTTCATATTCCTCCAGTACAATTAAAAACCAAGCACGAAGCTCGAGGCAGTCAGGAGAAATCTTGAAGCCAAGTATTTTGTTGATCTCAGAGATAGCTGGTCCAAGTCTATTTTCCTCCGTCTTTGAAACAGCTCTGTACTTGTACGGATAAGAAAGAGTTGGATCCAGTTCACTAGCTGTACTTAAATCCATTGTCTTTTCTTTTCCTTGACAATACATCGATCGCTCCTGATACATCCACCCAGAAGGTGTATAATCAGAAATGAGGGAGTCCATCAACTTATATGCCTTGTACATATGACCACGCTTGTATTTGGATCTGGCAATGCCTACTAAGGAATAAACATGACCAGCTTCCACAGCTGCCTCAAACCATTTCTGTGCATCCTTGTACTCTTTTCTTTCAAGCATCACACAACCTAATTGGTGGAATGCTAGTTGCTTCTGCCAGCCTTCACTTGCACATTCTCCCATCCTTTCCAACAGCATTACTGTTGTGTTTGATTTCAGGTCATCCTCCATAGCTGCTTGGCTCAGAAAATAGTAGAGCAAAAAGGAAGCATGTCCTATGTATGATAATCGGTCCTTTCCTTCTGAACTACAGAAGAGCCTTGACACGTTTGGATTGTGCATTGAATATGGAAGTTCCCTTAAAAATACCTGCAAACATGCCGCCACTAGAAGATATGCATTCTCCTCCAGTCCATATTCAAAAAGCAACATAGCACTATCCATGTCAAAGACCAATGATGCTAAATACGCATCACAAACAGATTTCATCTCATCACAACAGAATTTGTTGGCTAATGACAGGAGCTCTAGGACTATGTCTGGGTTGAAAGAGTCCACACTTTTTGTTCTGCTAAACATCTCAGCAGCTTTCATCCCCTTTGCAGAAATCCCATTTTTTGAAAAATTTATTTTCTCCCTTCGCGAGTCCATGAAGCTACCATAGAGCAGGACTTCAAATGGCCTAGAAAGTGATGCTATGTTAAATCTCCTACACCTGATTTCATCATCCCCAATGCAAAATGACATGTCAAAATCCTCCTCCTCATTGCCACGACTCGATGAAGTGGAACATTCTTCATTAACGTAAATTTCAGTATCCTCGTCCCGGAGGCACATACAAGGGTCAGTAGCTGATTCAGGATTATACCCTTCCACCAGAGCACTTCCAGGGCATTCCATGTTTCGCCCACAACAATCCATGGCCGATACACCAATCAACTCATCCTCCCTTCGCTCAAATCTCAACCAGGCAGAAAGAACAACCTTTGAATGCACATCAACAGCATGCAGCCTAGCTGACATAAGGCACTTCCTAAACAATTTAGGATCTGGTAAGCCCCTAAATATGGCACATTGCTCAAGATACATCCTTGACTTGCCAAACTGATCACAACCCTCCATCCTACAATAAACATCAGCTAATGTCTCCACAAAATTCATAGGTTTCAGACAAAACTCAATGTGGGGCTCAAGTTGATCAGCTTTTGGCAGGCCATAACTAGCAAGGGCTTCAGCTAAAACGGCCGAATTAACCTCATCTTTGGATTGAACAGTTTGAAAATTACGATCGGATCTAGACCTAGCAGAACTAGACAACAGATTCTGTAAAAACTTCTCACCTACACCACCACCACCAAGCCCGTCGGTGGTGGTTGTTCCAGACGGATTAAGGGCATAGACTTGCGTTCCCTTACATCCCTCCACCATGTTCAAACTACGCATCGTTGAAAATATGTTATGTTGCATATTCCCTCAAATTCAAGATCACCCACCATAAAAATAATCGTTACACACGGAGAAGAAAGAATTTTTATAAGGAATCTGACCTGCAAACACCACCCTTTTAGGTAAACAAGAAATAAATACAAAACAACGGTGCTGCAGGCTATTTTGGACGATTAACAATAATGGGTCTTTATTATTATTTCTATTTTTTTTTTCAAAAACCTCACCAAAAAGAAAGAAAAAAAACCCGGAAAAGTTGAATCTTGGGTGGGTTTAATATGAATTTCTTTGCCTGAAGAAGAGATAAAGATGGAAGAAAGGTGGCGATTCGAATGGTCACAAAAACCTCTGTTGTTGATGCATAATCATGTGTAGATGTTCCTTGTTGTATAGAGAAATTGTAAAATTCCGTTAAAATTGGGGAACCGCTCAAAGAGGACAATCTTGTATTTCAGCGCGCCATCTTTTCCGACAATACCCGTTCTCCTCGACCCGTACCCGATCGGCTTGTCGGATGACTTCATTTATTGGATAAGAAAGAATCTTTTAAGTTGGCGCTTCATCGCGTTTTGTGTGGTGAAATTTGAAAAAAGTGATTTTTATTTTTCAAAGTAAAAAAATAATAGTAATTTAAAAGTTAAAATCACATTTGATCAATCGTGTTTATAGTAGTTGTTTTTGACTTTTTATGAATAGTTTAGAGTAAAATAAATAAGAATATAGTTTTAAATTTTTTAAAATTCAATTTTATAGTCTAACATATTTGTTGAAATTAAACTCCAAAAGAAAATATAAAAGAATTTCATGAACAAACACCTCAAAATATTCATCATCAATTTCTTGTGAAAAGATATTGGAACTACTACACTTTATCAAATCGTAGCATTTGATTTATTGTCGGTTAGTGGCATAAATGTTAGAAAATATACTTTCCAGTTTGATGAAACTTTTTTTTAAAAAAAAATTCAAAAGAATAAATTCATCTCCCAGATTCCAAAGGAGTAATGAGTACTTAATTTTCAACTGCTTTTATATTGTCCCCTTCAACTATAACCAAAATTTCAGAGATACACTTCAATTTCATCAAGGTTCTATTACCCTCCCCCCCCCCCTCCCCCTTCCCCTTTTTTTTAAAAATTAACTTTGGGTCATTGACCTGTTTATTTCATATCCAAAAAGGTGGGCACGAAATGGCCCAATACAATCTAATCCAGTCCAGGTACATGAAAAGTCGGTCAAAATACCGACTTAAAAAGGAGCAAACCCTAGGTTTCCTAATCCACACCCCTTTCATATTTCTCTCCGCAAAATCCATCGTCTGCGATGTGGAAACAAACACGACGTTTCTTATTCCTCCTCCTTTGGGTGTCGAACTATCTTCATCTTGTGTCTCCAATCTTCCATCTCATCAGCTGCCAAAGGTTGGTGGTATACTCTACTCATCCTGTCATTACTTCTTTTTGACTTCCATCTCTTCACGCAGGTGTCTTCTCCAGTGGAATCTTCCTTATGCGAAGAGTCGAGACCCCCACCATCTTCTCTGGCCATGTAAGTTAAGCTCTGTCATCTTAAGTCGATCAAGTTGGTGTATTCTACTCGTTTTGATGTTTCTTTGTGGTTTGTCAGAAAGCCTTCTAGAGAGAGTGACCCCGTCTCTTGGCTTTTGAAATGGACTCTGATGTGGTGCATCCTTTGACGTCTCACCTGGTGCTGGCTCTTCCTTTTTTGCTCATTTTGAATCCCTTTTTGGTGGCTGCTTAGTCTAGATGTAGCTAAAATTTGCGCAACTAATGTGGGTAACCCTTTCATCATTCTGTAAATGTTGTCTGTACACTTAAAGGGTGTTAGCTGTGACCTTGCTGTTGTGGGTCCTGTTATTCTTCTTTTTGACTCGTACTGAAGGGACTCCGTACTTATCCATGTTTAGGATTCTTTTTGTATGCTGGGAAGTTGTGTGAATGTTTCAAATGTATGCTTTCCTTCACTGTCGCATGCAATATTAGCAAGGTAGTCTGCCAATTTATTCGCCTCCCTAACCACATGTGTGACTTGTATGGTTATATTTTGCATGATGTTCTATATCTCCTCTATTATTTCCACTATCTCCCAAGGGACTTTCCAGGACTCTATTAGAATATTCTTCAGACTTAACGAGTCTATTTCCAGCACAATGGGTCCTAGAACATGCCTTTGACAGTAGGTTAAAGCTTCTTTTAGGGCTCTGACTTCGGCTACTGTGTTAATGCTTTCTCCAATGTAATTGGATTCAACATAGATATGATTCCCAAAGAAATCTCTAACACAGAAACCATAAGAACTTTTACCCGAATTTCCCCTACTGGCACCATCAGTATTGCACTTCACCCACCCTGTATAGGGAGTCATCCACTTAATGATACTAACCTGTAGGCTAGGTTTGTATTGCTGCAATATTTCATAGCTTTCCACCCATGAGTAAGGTACCATTCTCCAGCTAGGAAAGACTATTCTGATTAGGAGATTTATGTTCTTTTGGCAGTTGTCCTGTAGCTTCTAATATGACTGTGATTTTTTATACGCCCAAATTTACACTCCAAATGAAGAGTAAAGCGATCGTTGATCAAATATAGAACCCAACAAGAGTTAGGGTCGATCCCACAGGGAATGCGTGAGAATAAAGCTACTAGCGCTTAGTTTCAAGTGTAATACCTATTTCTGAAACAAAAGTGCATAAAGTAAATGGGGGGGGGGGGTTTGTGTGTTAAGGAGACTAAATTGCAAGGGTATTCTACTAATAATTAGCTAAAGGTGACTACTGGAGTTCAACAATCAATTGCAAGACTAGGATTGCGGTCCCCTGAATTATGTTAACAACCCTGAATTATGTCATAGTCTTCTTTTCCTAATCACTACATCCCTCTCGGGCATGTAATGAATATAAGGCTACCCTAATACGTCGACTCATTAAGATATGAATTAAATTGAAGAATCCCTATGATGTATATGATGATCACTCTCAAATTTCACCCCAAGTTTGCCTATCTTAGTTAGTTATCATGGTTCCCACAACCCTAGTTGTGGGTTTAGTTTAGCATAATTGGAGAAATCAAACTATAACAAGATGAAGAAATCATAACTAGAACTTACAATTGAATACACAACTGATTCACATATTACAATCATGAACAAGTGGATGAAAACTGACGAATTAGATGAAAACTCTTCAAAAGTTTCGTTCTCTTGTTTAATTTTGTCTCCAACAGTTCTCAATAATGAAAAACGAACTAAAAATACACATATATATATATATATATGAAAGAAAACCTAATATGAAGTAGAACAGAAAAACTGGATTTCAGCATGGCTAACAACGACTACACGGACCGTGAAGCACTTCACGATCTATCAGACCATTCGTGTGACCTCACTTGGCAATTCCAGTGCAATTCTAGTGATGACTATGCTTCTCTTCACAGTCAAGTTCACGGTCCATGAGATGTCACACGGCCCGTGGTGGGTTTCGTGTGACTCCACTTCGCGTGGTTCCCTTCTACTTTCCACGGCCTTCCCCGTCAGGTAGATGGTAAACTTCACAGTCCGTGTACTCTCCCACAGTTTGTGTGATCTTCCGTGGGACTTGCCTTGGGTCCTTCGTTGCCTCTTATGATTCTACAAAGCTGAAGTGCTGACTCACAGTAAGGTTCACGGTCCGTCCCATGGCTCAGGGACCGTGTACTGTCACTTGGTGTTGCACTTGAACATTCTATCCTCTATTTCAACAATCACTGTTTCAGGCACGTCATCCACACGACAGGCTGTATGACCCGTGTAATTCTTCACATTCTGTGATCCACTCCGTAGGTTGTGCCTTTGGTCATATCCAGTTCTAACTCTCAGAGTGCCCCCTAGCAAAGTTCAAGTGCAAGGCTACAGTCGGACCCACAGTCTGTGAGGGGGTTCATGAGTCGTGAGACGTTCCATGAAGCCTCACTTGGGTCTCTTTCTATTTTCCTTCGGGCTGTAGTGCCTCAGCTCATCTAAACGATTGTCCCACAGACCGTGTAAGTCCACACGACCCGTGTGGGCGTGGCACAATCCAGTTTTTTCATTTTAAGCCTTTTTTTCATTCGAATCCATGCCTCAGCCTCATTCTTGAAAACTACCACTAACAAAACATTAAACCAACAAATTTTCTTGAGAACTCATGAAAATTCCAAGTTGAAAATGTTGTCAGAGTCGCATTTTCACGACTCATCAATTTTCCATGCTTGATTGCATTTCTTCTTTTCCAAAACTTCCATATGATGATGGTTGGTATGGCATTGAGTATTGACCTGACCCTCTGATTGGAAATATGATTCCACCATTCCTTAATTGTTGTGCCAAGTTGTCTGCTATATATGTTGAAGCCTGCATAAGAAACAAATTGCCTCCATAACTTTAAAGCTATGGGGGCTGTTAGAAATAAATGGTTCATACTTTCTCCAGTCCCAATCTCACAGCAGAGCACTTTGATACTACTGGTATCCCTATACTCTTTAGGATGTCATCCATAGGTATTCTCCTTTTACAGACTCTCTAGAGAAAAAAGGAGATCTTATAGGGAAGTCCCTTTACCCACAACCTTTTGGCCCAATCCACCTGATCTTTCTTCTGTCTCAACAACTGGTGAGAAGACTTAATTATAAACTCACCTGTTGAGCTTCCCATCCACCATGATTTGCCATTTATGCCATCCCTGCAAGGTTTGATGTAACTGATGATGAATTCAACCATCTCTGTCGATATGCACTCTACAATTTGACTGTTTTTCCATGTGTTATTTTCCATGAATTCTTCACCTCAGCATCAGATTCCTCTACATCTTCCTCTGTATATTACAATGCCCCTGTCTTAGTCTAATTATCATACCAGAAGCTTGAGTTACCAGCCTTTAGTTGCCACCAGATAATAGGTTCCACCTCCTCTCTTATTGCACACATTCTCTTCCATACTTGTGAGGCACCTGTATTCATGACAAATAGAGGATGTTGTTTCTTGCAATATTGGTTCAACAGATAATTTCACCATAGAGACCTTATCTGTGTTCTGATGTTCCACCAAAACTTAGCAAATAGGGCCCTATTAGTATCTGCCAATGATCTAAAACCTAATCCATCTTCTTCAATGGGATAACACAACTCCTCCCAGGCTACCCAATGTTTTCTCTTCTCAGAAGAAAAGGCTCTCTATAATAATTTAGCAAAAACCTAGTGGAGCATATTAATGACTGCTTAGGGATAAGTCATGGCTGACAACAGGTGAATAGGCATAGATTGTAGAACATGATTGATTAAGACATACATCCCTCCAAACGATAAAAACATGTTCTGCCAAGATGATATTCTTCTTGACACCTTCCTTATAAGGTCTTCAAAATACAGTTTCTTGGTCCTACCATAGTAGACAGGGCAACCCAGGTAGGTGAAAAGAAATTCACCTTGTCTTATCCCTGTTAATTTCCTCAATCTGATAGTGAAAATCAAGGGTGTTTTCTCATGTAAGTAGAAAAAACTCTTGGATTTATTTATCAGTTGGCCAGAGATTTCTTCATACTTCCTTAAAATGCTCATCATCTTAATGATAGACGCCTTATCTCCTGAGCAGAAAAGGATAGTGTCATCAGTATAGGCAAAATGGTTGATTTGTGGGCTCCACTTAGACATTCCGTATCATATAAAATCCTTATCCTCATTCAGACTATTTAGCCCTATCGATAATACTTCAGCTGCAATTATGAATAGGGCGGGAGATAAAGGATCCCCTTGATTTAGCCCCTTGGTCGATTGGAATAGACCATGAGATTTCCCATTAACCAACACAGAGTACTAGTTATTAGAGAGTAGTCTCCAAATCATGTCTATAATAATCTCTAAAAAGCCAAAATGCCTCAGCACTTTAGTTGGAAATATCCAAGAAACCCTGTCGTAGGCCTTTGTCATATCCAACTTTACCACCATATTTGTGAATTTATTTCTCCTATTTATATCCCTAATTATTTCCTATGCCAACAATACGTTCTTAATGATGCTCCTACCTTTGACAAACCTGACTGGTTTTGAGAGATGATTTTAGGTAACACAACAACCATTCTATCATGAACCACCCTTGATATTACTTTGTTGATAAAATAACTTAGGCTAATGGGCCTCAGATCAAAGAAAACTCTTGGAAATTCCTTTTTTGGAAGTAAAATCAGATTGGTATGAGTGATAAACCTAGGGATTTCGTGACCATAGAAAAAAACCCTCACCGCCATAGTAGTATCTTTTGCTACAATGTCCCAACATGTTTGAACAACCTGAGAATCCATCTGGGCCCCCTGCACTATTGTCATTAATTGGTGTTCTTGTCCCCCTATACAAACCAATTCATCCCTGATTTTTGCATCTAAAACTCCTCTTCCAGTTTCAGGTACCTTTTAAGCTCCACCTCAACCCGACTTAGCTCTGCTCTATTTTCTGGTGATGGATCCATTTCCGACTGAGCTTCCTTTTCCTGAATAATGTCCTCCAAAGTAGCTATCTATATAAAGATATTTCCAAATCCCTTTTTGCTCCACTCAATTAGAGCCCATTTCATCTTTTTCATTTTGGCATGCAGTTCCATAAATGGGTTGCCTACAAAATCTGTGACCCAATTCTGTCCCACAATGTTTCTGAAGTCCTTATGATTAGTCTAGAACTTTAGGAACCTAAATGTCTTTGTAATGTTTTCCTCACCTGTCTGACATGTAACATGCAACGGAGCATGATCCGATCCTTGCCTGAGTAGGTGATGAACCTCACAATTGGGAAAGATAGCAGTGAATGTTGTGTTAACTAGTACTCTGTCCAACCTCTTGAAAACACAGGCATCATTGACTCTACCATTCCACCAAGTATAGTTACTTCCTGTGAATTTTATCTCCGAGAGAGCACAAGAGCTGATACATTGAGCAAAGTCTGAGGCCTCCTGCTACATAAAAGCCAGTTCCTCTAGTTTTTCTTCCTCATTAATAATAACGTTAAAATCTCCTCCCACCATCCAGGGGCAATTTAGCGAATCAAAGCTAATCAGATCCTCCCACAGTTCCAGTCTCTCTTGAGCATTGCATCTAGCATATACTGAAGTAACAAAGAAATCCTTGTCACATTTGCTGAACTTCATTGTAAGATGTTGAGGAGAGTCAGTGATTATTCTCCCAGCCCAATCATTGTTCCAGAAGATCCAGATCTTTTCAGTGCAATTAACCATAGCATTGTCAAAACCTAGCTTCCTTTTATATTGATCTAGCTCCATAGGATCCCTAAAAGGCTCTAGTAGAGCTGTAAAAGAGTAGTGATATCATCTATTTAGGTCTGTTAATCTCCCAAATGAATTTTGGGTGTTGAAAAACCTAATATTCTAGAAAATAGATTTGTCAATCATTGATCACAACTTATAGCCCTCCCTTTGCTACTCCTTGTTTGAACCTGCAATGGAATTGCAGATCTCCCCCTTTTTGCCTTTAGGCTATTAGTATGTCTAGGGGATAAGTCTCCTGCCTTGTTGATGTGAATGATATTGTATTCCAGTCCTTCCCCATCATCAATCTCAATGGCATTGTCTGGGTCAGCAATATCTTCCCCTTGTTTCAGTGCCTCGCTTGAAGAATCTTCAATGGTTTCAATTTGTCCACTCGTTTTGACATGAGATTTGTTTCCTTCTCCTTCATTTTGAAGCTCTGGCTCCCTTCAGTATGATCCTCAGTGGTATTGTTAACTGGATCCTTCTCTCTAATATTTTGAGTGCTTTGACTCTTACCAGGGCTACTATCCCTATTTGTAGAGTTTTTCCTTTCTTCTCTGTTCTCCTCTTTGTCTTTTTTGTTAGGAGTGTTGTCATCCTTCCTTCCATTTTCCTTTTGTTGGTCCTTTGTTTTCTCCTTTTCAAAAACCTCCATGACCCATTATTTGGTTGTTTGATGGTCAAGCTCTTTTCCTTTGTCTTCTTGTTGATTCACACCTTACGCCAACTCCAGGGTATTAAACTTATTGTTTATTTGAAGAGGCCCCTTATATTATCATTGCTTCATTGGTGGAGCCTTTCTACCCCCATTCTTACTCTTTTGCTCTATGAAACCCTCTTCATTCTTGTTATCCCCAGGCTTTACTGTGTTCTCCTTCGGGTTGCCTCCCTTACTTTGTGTATTGTCAATCCTATTTTGCTGGCGATCTGCCTCTTTTTCTTTCCTCCACTTATAGAGCTCAGGGTGATTCACATAACATTGATCCTCATCGTGCCCTTGAATCATACATGTCAAGCAGTATTTGGGGAGGTATAGTATCTTGTTGAATTAACTAAATTTTTTATATTTTTTAAAAATATTTAAGTTGCTAATTATTGTGATTTATAGTACTTTTAATTTTACTTTAAATATATAATTGAATATCTTAAGCTGTCAATTATTGAGATTTATAGTATATTTAACATAATTTTTAAATATATAACACACTTTTAAGAATTGTGTGTCTATAGCATCTTATTAAACAACAAAGACAATTCAAATTATTAATTATTATAATTTATAATACTTTATATATAATTTTTAAATATATAGTAAAATAATAATTAACATTTCCAAAAATTAGTTTGCCACAAGTGAACAAACTAAAAGAGAAGTTTTGAGGGATAAATAAAGTGGAGGAAAAAAAAAAGTGGTGGAGTTCATATTACTAAGAGAAAGTTGAAATAAATTCCCCAAAAAAATCTAAAAATAGTGAAATAGAGGCAAAAAAATATGACCCCACTTACATAGGAAATTGTGCACATTCGAGTAAGCAAGATAAATAAATAAAAGTAGATCGACTTTTATGTCAAATAATAAAAAAAGTACAAATACAAGAAACTGAAAAGTACAACATTATTAAAAGTATAAATATATCATAAATACCTAAATTATCCCTGAATAATATGTTAATGGCTAGAAGCACGCATGTTGACCAACAATAGTGTGCTTATGGCCTCTTATATAGATAAGAAATACTAGTTTAGTGTACGTGTGTTGCACGCGCGTATCACATCAATATTATTAAATTGAATACTATACATATTTGAAAATTCTTAATATTATCATAAGAGTATACATTTTTAAAATTATTCATCCGATGTTCAAAATCCGCATTGAAATCCAACTAATTCAAATTCAGATTTTTTTCATACCTAGCCTACACAATTCTAAATAAATGGAACAATAATGGATGACCCTAAACATATATTTTATTTAAATATAATATCAAGGGTATATTTTATGAATAGTTTGTATAGTTCTATTTCTTTTATTCAGGATCAAAATGGTCATAGCTTTTTCAAAAAAATACATTTGAAAAATTATATTTCATTAAATATTTTTTGAAATAAACTTTTTTCATTATTCTTTAAAAAATATTATCAAATAACATTGTTTAAAGAATCAACACTTTGATTTTTCAGAAATATGAGAATAAAAAGATTAGTCTTTCAACTTCTTTGAGAGTAATAGTATTTTGAATTAATAAGTTGTTATTCAAATAATAAAAGAGAAAATCTCGAAGTGATTCATCCTATTGTACTTGAGAGTCAAAAAAATAAAACTTTAGATTCTCTTATTATTACAAATAATTTGAAGAGTATTGTTCACCTTCATAAATGAACAAATAATTGAATTTTTTGTCAATCAACTTAGGCGGAAATTTTTTGCAAATAAAAATCGATTAATCATGAAGCATCAAAAATATAGATAACTTTCATAAGTGAAAGAAAAAAAATAACAAAACTAACCAGTGTAACTTTTTACCAACCACGTCTTTGTTGAGATGCCTAAAATTTCCTTAATATTTTTAAGTAGGATTTACATAAATCACTTAGTATAAAGAGTTAATTACATGGGCCCTATCCTTTTTCAATTTAAAGAAATTCCTTAAAAAATATGGCAATTAGGATACATTAATTCAGTAATCCAGATACATTTATTCAGTTTTGCATACAAAAATTAGGATTTTTAAGTTTCAACAAGTAACATTCAAAGTATGATACATTGAACATAGAAATAATTTAATAATAAGAATTAATGTATCTGGATTAACTCATTTGACAGATTCTAAGCTTTCTCGGAGCGTTTCGACGGTCTAAATAGGTGGATGACCGAAATTTACAGATTTGGAAGACTTCAACAAAATGGGCATAATGTTTTACTCTAAATCCGATTAAGGAAAAATTAGATGAGTTGGAAAGCTAATTTAATGATCTACAATTTGATATATTATGGGTCACCTAACTCATTATGTGCTGAGAGATATTACTATTTAAAGTTGACCATGATCAAAACTTAGCCGATTGAAATAATTTGAACTTGTCTTGACCTTGAGTATCCCTATTAACCTCAAACCACATCTAATACACTTTAAATACTTATGAAAGAGACTTAATATACATTCACAACCTTGTAGTTATTGGATCACCCAATTGCATAGAATTTCATGTCGAAACTCAATCGGTATGTGAGGTTTCGTCTCAACTTTGTGTTAAAGGATTTTTGTGATCTTAATTCATCTCAAATCTATCATCCCACTAAAGAATAGAATTTAATACCTATATTCAAGGTTAGAATAACTCGGTATGATCCCATATACATAAGAGGAAAGTTTGTATTTTAGCTTAGGAATTTTGAAGGTGTTACAATATCTCCCCCTTGGGATCAT
This sequence comes from Solanum aculeatissimum, assembly GCA_038996855.1. Taxonomy (NCBI): domain Eukaryota; kingdom Viridiplantae; phylum Streptophyta; class Magnoliopsida; order Solanales; family Solanaceae; genus Solanum; species Solanum aculeatissimum. Next base: position 26,411 of record JBCEWC010002120.1, read on the forward strand.
TTGTCCTCGAATGATAGGTATTAGAGATGGAATCGAGGCATGAATAACCATTAAGGTTCAATCGATCTGTCAATCAACCAATTGCACTCTCTAGACAATCAACTATTCAAATTCAAGGATGAACATATTATTTCAGATCAAGAATAATAACATTACCGTCAACTTCATCATTGTGGGGTACAAGTAGGACATCAAAACTCAATCAATAGAATCATTCAAACTTCTGGACAATCAAACTTTGTACTCAAGAATGACCATATCAACTTGCAGATAGGGAACTCCCTTACTAGAAGACATCTTACAAGAGATGAGAAAAAAAAGGGGTTGTAATTCCAATGCTTCCATCAACTTCCCTTATGACTTAAAGAGAAGATCATTTGTCCAATACAGGGGTAAGACCATTTCGTATCAAGAGATAGGCCTAATAGCTTTCAAGCTTGGAGACTCACCTCGACCATGCATTCCTCTTTGTGTATCGCCACAAACCATTAATTTAAGCCTATAACTCTCATCAAAGCCTAAGTCTGTTGCGTACTCTCATCAAGTTTCAAGTTAAACTCAAAGTCACAATGTATTACCCATAGGATGATCATGTTCATGCAAATATAACCCACTCGGTTTCTATTCTATGTAAGGACTTTCATTTAAAGGATGTTACTCTTTCTCACCACTCTAATACACATACTCGAAATTCTGTACCAGAGGTCACAAATAGCCTATTACTATCACTTATATTAGAACAATCACAAATTTAAACCTATCGTTCTAACCACTTTATGGCCTTTTGAGGTTAACATCACTTAATAATCTTTAAGCCTATCATAGCACATCTACGCCCATAGTTGCATTAACTCTTATCAAGAGATACACCTATGTTCTCTTACCTATCAATTACACATATCGACATTTCATCTTGTTCCTCCTTCACGTCTATACCCTTAAATGGAATTAGTACAACATCACTATTAAAATCAAGAACACTTATTCTCTCTCACCAACCATCACTCCTCTACTATCATCAATATTTTTATCAAGACTGGAAAGTTAGATCATTGAAAGAGCTTGGAATAAAATATCATTAGCATGATTCAATCAAAAAATCTTATCCAAGAACATTTATAATGAAGTACGATCTCTCTCGTCTTTCATGAATCATTTCGAGTTCACAAAACTGTACATAGTGTAAAACACAAGTCACATCTCATTCAACATAGGGCTAGAAACTCTTAGATCCATGAGGTAAGATCAAAGTTGCTGAGTAAAGTTATCGCTTCTCAACCTAAAAAATCAACACGAATGAGAATCAACACGTGGTGCATAGGACTAGGTTATGGGCATGGTAGTCATATACCAAACGGGAATAGAGTATCACCTCCACTAAAGTATAAGGAATATATGAGATGGCAAAGAATTGATGTCTAATCTTGATCAACCCATCACTATTAAAAGCTCAAGATCTACTTTGGTTCATTACCTCATCATCTCTTACTTAGCTTAAAGGTCATCTCTCTAATTTTGTGAAGCAATTCTCCTTACTAAGCTATAGGTACAACTCTTCACACGGTTGAGACATCATTATCCACAAGAACTTCCTAAACTCTCCTGTTATAATATACTTAAATATAGAAAATCGTTACTAAGACTTTCTTTTGAGATACCACTCTTGGCTTCCTTCTATCTTTATGGGTATCTTTCTACACTTGCTACTCTTATTGTCTTACATAGCCTACTATACATCGACAACTCAAATATACTATCTAGTCTCCTATAACAAGTCATAACTTAGAGCTTCACATAACTTTACATGATAAAAAATACACATCATAAGCCTTTTCTTATCTAATGATTTATCCTTAATTTAATATTTCCATCTAAGAGGTACCTACACCATACTCGTAGCATCGTATTCCTTGTAAGTCAACATCTTAACCTCGAACATACACTATAGCAAGCTTCTTAGAGAAAATCTCCAACTAAGACTATGACTGTCATAATGTTATCTCATTCTTCCCAATGCTCCTAAGAATTCAAGCTTAGAGTCTACTTCTAACATGTGCATCATACACTTCTGTCATATTATATCAACCTGCGACTACTAGGTAAAAGTTGGGAACATAGGGTCGCTAAAATCTCATAGTCAATAATCGATCAACAAATCCTCTCTTCATAACTCATGTACCATTCACCCATTTATTATGCCTCCTTACCTGGCTAAGCTTATAACTCTATGAATCTCACGAGACTTTCCCTTCAGAATTATATGCCTAGTTTAGATCTATCATCTTAGAAGTACTCTATTTTTTTCTACTCAACACCTATCCTTCACCTCACTAATAATATGGAATATCAACATACCTCTTTCTAGTTTGAGCACACTCTAACATATCCTAACGATAACTCCTTCTCTATACCTCATCATGAAAAAAGTCAGATGGTACTTATTACTCTTTTATCAAAACTTATGGCAATCAACTCATTCCCCATTACTTACTTAATAGATACATAACTCCAACTACAAGCCTTAATCAACCATCACTCTCACCATCCTGACTTTACGTTTCCCACAATCATCCTTCTATATCTAGCATAACTCAATTTTACTTATGGTTTACAAGACTTCAAATCACACTTGCTCAAGTGGTGATATTAAACATCTAGAGGCATAAATGTTCCTCTCATGGATAACGTCGAAAGCATATTTTCGATACAAGGGTATGGGGTGCATCTTGATCTAACTCAAATGCAGGATTCACATGAATAAAAGTGCATTCTTTAGAATCAATCAACTCAACACACTTGTCGGCTTCTCTCAAGCCTGGTGCAGTCTCCCTACCATTCTGATTACTTTATCGTAGAGGAACTCATCGATAAGGGTCTCAACATTTCTATGTCTGTAACCTCATAGATCATACATAGCCAAAACGTTTAGAGCAACATATAAATCATCGTAAGTTTCTTAGGGAATAGCTCTATCGCATGATTCAGAGTCTGAAAGAAGAGAAACTTTTCTTAAATGTCAATAGTCCATCATTTATAGAAGTGGGGCCCTCACAATCATTAATAAGATCCTATAGATACGACTTCATAGATACCATAGGGCACTTGAACTCTGTGCTTTGATACCAAGTTCGTCACACCCCGAGAGGGTACCCTTGGCATGACCGGCACTCAGAAACCATTGTTTGTCCCCAAGTGAACCACTTGACTCAACCACTCATTTATCAACAATGAAAGACTCAGTTTATGTACAAGGAATATTCTAGTGGGCTCATCAATTAAAGACTTAATAAAATAATGGTTAAAATTGACCACCCACATCAATTCAATATTTCAAAATTAGTTTGAAAAGAACAAGTCTTTAAAAATAAAACATCAACTTTAATCCATCCTTATCTATAAAGCCGCTATCTCTAAGCATCTAAATGGTGCCAATGACAGGTTCATGACTACCTAAAATCAAAACAAAAAATACTAAACTCGAAGTAAGAAAGATAAGTGGGTATCCTCTAAATGTAGGGAAGGACTCACCAATCACCTGAATGTGAAAAGATCCTCAATGAAGCATCTATTGATTACCTCTAATACTTGTCTCTGCATCATAAAATGGTGCAGTCCAAATAAACATCAATACTTTGGATAGACTGGTATGTAAAATGTCTAGAAATGAAAGGACATAATCAAAGATACTCAAATCAAGTAACTCAACTCAAAAATCAACTCAACTCAACTCAGTAACACATACAAGTTTAAGAATAAAGTTATGATTTGAAAGTAACTCAATAGTATGTAAATCACGCCAAATCATCCAAATTTTTATAATAAAATAATGCTCCTAAAATAAACTCTAGCATACTACTCAGTCAAATCAGTTATGTAACATTAGAGAGTTTCTCTAACCGACTACACTCCCACCACCATAGTTGGTGATTCACAACGAACGCGACATCATTGCTCATTCCACCAATACTTGGCAAGGTAAGAACACTCAACTCTCTCTTGGATCCACAATCCTTGTCCATCTTTTTGGGACAAGAGTCGCCAGAGTTAACTGCACAACTATCCTATACTAGCAACGTAGTTATGAGATTTGAGATAATGATACTATTATCAAACTTAATGCTCAATACTCCTCCCAAAATATTCTCTTTAAAAAATCTCATTCAAACTCATCTCAAACATCATTATCATTATCTTCCATTGATAAATATATTTTGAAAATTTATTTACATCCTCATCAAATATTTACTCAAAATATCATTTAAACTCAATGCTCAATTTTATCAAAGCTCATCAAAACATGCATCATCTCGTCAAAATATTTTCCTTAAACCTCTTTGGACTCAATAATATATATATAATATTAGTTTAAATTATTTTTTATCAATGCATAGAAAAGTCATCATCTTTATTCTCAATATGCAAAACTTCGATCTTTTTTAAAATAACACTTTTCTTTAATGCTTGAAAATCCATCAATCGCAACATCAAACAATGTATAGAAAAACCATGATCATCAACTTCATTAGGGTTCATGGAAAAGTATCCACGAAGGACGACTTCAATAATATAAGAAATAAAAATAACAATAATTTCAATGCATAAATATATTTGACTCAATGGAAGAGGAATTAACTCATTTAGAATTCAAGAATTAGGGTAAAAACTCTACTTGCACTCAATTATGGAGAGTTAAAATAAGGGGCGCATGGACGTACTCAGTCCAACATTATGAGTAGCCTTATATACCTGGAAGAGAAAAATCTCTTGAAGATGAAGAACCCTAGCCTCTTCTTTGGGAGAACTTTGGATGAAAGATATTGATGTTTTTAGGGATTTATGTGTTAATGAGAGGTTATTAGGCTATGTAATAGGGTTAGGAAAGTTAATTAGGGTTATGGTTGAAAATTACCTTTTGGAAAAGTCATATAATCATATAAATATAAAAAATGACCTTTTGATGAGTATTGGCGGCCAAAATGGCGGTCTAGGGGCTCCATCACTGAACTATTTGGCGGTACGCCGAATGGAGATCTTGGGTCACCCTTATTGGTAGATTCTAAACTTTCTTAGAGCATTTCGGAGGTCTAAATCAATGAATTACTGAAATTTACAGATTTAGCAGGCTTCAGTAAAATGGTCATATCTTTTTACTCAAAACTCTGAAAGGCGAAATTGAAAGCATTGGAAAGATAATTCAAAGATCTAAATGTGATATATTATGGGTCACCTAAATCATTATGTGCTGAGAGATATGTGTCGCACTCTATTTTTGTCTCGTGGAAAAGGAAATCTGGACGACGTTATGGTAAAGGCTCTTTTGGAATTTAAAAAGTTGAAGAGTCGCCACCTAATGATTTGAGGTGCATTAGGACACCATTCTATGCCTAATTCTAAGATTAAGGGTTTAAGCTACCAAAGATTGGGTAAGGGCTCAAATTACCTCGAAGGGAAGGTGTTAGATACCCCTCGAGGTCTGCAAGTGCGGGTCCCAACTGTATCTCATTTCTATGTGGCCGGGGGTCAAAGCGAGCAGATAGGTCTCTTGATTTAAATTTCTAAATATGATTCTAAGTGACAAAATATTTTTTTTTTTATCTTATTTTAAGTAAATAGGTGACAGAACAATGAAACTATTTTTTTAAAACAAATAAACTGGTTAAGTCTGACTTAATTTAAGGAAATTTAACTTAAGAAAATTTGCCTAAGTGATTCAAATATAACATAAAATTATTTTATTAAATTTTAAATCTAGGTGATCACATAATATTTATTTTATTTCTACTTATTTATTTTAAACTAGTGAACAATCAACATAATAAATTAATATACAATAAGCACAAAATAATAAAATAGAAAAGAGAAAACTAAACTACCCAAAGAAATTTTTTTTTAAGGAAGAGTTTTGTATTTTGGAATTATTTTTTAATTTAAAAAAAATATTTGTTTCCTTTAAGGACGAAATTATGATATTTATTATCATAGATCCTTCATCCTAGAAACAATCCAATTTGAGATCGGTATTAAAATAATATATAGTTTTTTCTCGAAAAGTAGTAACAAGTTTGATAATATTATATATACACGCATGAATATTTACATATAAATACACATAATCTCTTTAAAATTTGGTAAGTGCTACTTCCGGGGACTCGTCAGCTAGATTAAAAAAAATTAGAATCAGTTCTCGTAATTCCTTTTTGACCCTCTCACTAACTATAGGTTAGGAGATAGCCGATTCATTTTCTTATACACATTGTCTAACTTAAAGTTTGTAAAGAAGTTAGACGATGGTTTTTTTTTTAATAAAAAGATTTGAATATAAAAATCTTGTTAAAAATAATAAACTAAAGAAAAAAAATACATAGCATGTAAATTTCCACCCAATAAGTAAAACCCCCATTCCACTATATTTTCGTTTACAATATTACATCAATACGAATAAAATAAAAAAAAACTTCAAGGCCCATCCTCCTCCCGTCCCAGACGACTCTTCACGAAATTTAAAACCTACTAAAAAAATATAGAAGTAATACATGCTAAGAATAATAACAATAAAATGATTAACCGTCAAGAATAATTAAAGCTTGATTATGAAAGAGATAGAACAAAGTGTTATGACCAAGAGAGCGATTAATAGTATGTTTTAAGAGAAAGTGTGAAATTTGTGTGAAGAACTGTGTGAGAAACATTTTTTGTGTGTTCAGTGTCTTGAATATGAAGAAGTGTAAGAATTGTGAGGTTTATATAATGTAGAGAAATCATTAAGAAAAGGTAATGAAATCATTTAACCCCAATTATGGTTGGCAATCAAGGATCCAAAAACAATTTCACCAAAAATAGAATAGGTACCAAAAGAACAGACTTGAAAACATAGGATAAAATATAAAAAATTTACCATAACAGGCACTCATAAGAAATCACAGTATATCAGAATTAGACTTACCATATCAAGTATCAATAAAAAATTTAATCATGGAATATTGCAATTTAGGAAAGAAGATTACATCTTACCATAATAAAAAATTGAAACCAATTACTATCGGGCCAAATGCATAGGACGTTCTATTTCCAGGATGTTACAAACAAAAACCTACGTAATCAATTACTCAAAATATTCAAATATCAGTAGCTCTAATAATGTACAAAATTATCAGTGATATGAACAAATTTCGAGACTAATTTGAACACAAATAAAGAATGGACACACTGAATATTTAGACGAACAATAGTAAGAGAGCAGGAATCTAAATAGAGGAATATAATCAGGAGACAAATGACTATCTTAAGTGCATGCTATAATTTCTAGAATTTGACAATGACAGTTTGAAAAAGAGTATGCATAATGGCATAGGCCGCGATCTAAACACGCTTAGCGATGTACAATCTTAAAAGGTGAAGAACGAATAGGCGTCCACACATGTTGAACTCATCTGGACGAAGAGGATAGTATTGATAGTAAAATTAGAGAAATAATACCAAGGCGGATCTCTCCTTTGGCCAATCTAACTCAGTAGTTATTCTTTGACCAATCTAACTCAGTAGTTATTGTATCATTTCCATCATCGTCTTTATCGAAAAAGGGTTTTTGGTTTTATGTCTGTGATTTTAAGTGAGGGGTTTTCAAGTGGTGAGGGAGTTTCGCGGGTTTGGATTTTTGTAGCGGCGGAGCAACGATGGGGCTCATCTGTGGTGAGGGTGAGTTGTGGAGAGAAGAGGGGATAGGGATTTTTGGGCAAGTTTTGTGAAGAGACGAGGAGAGAGGGGCGACGAGGTATTTTGGGGACTAATTTCGGTAGGTGCGATGATGTTTTCTGGTGAGATTTAGGGTCGTCGAGTTTGTTGCGGTGACTGTTGGGTTTCATCGATGGTTGTCATTTGGTTGGGGCAGAGAGAGGAGTAGCGATAGACAGAGGGAAAGACAAGGAAGAAAGGGTCGCGATGAGTTTTCTGGCAAGGTGGAGGAGTAGAGACGGGAGGAGGGGTTGTTTAGATCTGCTATTGGATGGTGGTTTCTCAGCGAGATTTTTGCCAGAATGGGGAGAGACTAGAGGAGAGAAGGGTAGTGATGCCGGTTTGGAGCAGAGACGAGGGGTCGTCTGGTCTCCACTGATGTGGCGAGGTAGCGATTTGGTTGCTGTTGGTGTGACAAGTAGGCAACGTCGTATGATTATGGGTCTTGCCGGTGCGGCGACGGGTTCCTGGGGTCTTGCCGGTGCGGCGACGGGTTCCTGGGGTCTTGCCGGTGCGCGACAAAGGTGAAGGGGATCCACCAGCGCCATAAAGAGAAGGGCGACTGATTTTTGAAAAGAGAGGAGAAAGGAAGATTTTAGGGTTTGGGGGGGGGGTATTTGGTATTAGAAATGGAAAATGATGGGGGTTAAATTTTAGCCGTTGGATCAAAATGAGGTATTGGTCAGGATTAAATCTTGATTAAATGGGGCGGATCCGAATTGAAAATGGGTATTCAGGTTTAATTGGATCAAATTGAATTAAAATTTAAAATTAAGCCACAAATTGACTCAATTTAGACTAGAATTGAAAGAAATTTCACAAGGATTTGACTAGAATTGAAGTAGATTATGTAGAACTTGATTAGAATTGGAATGAATTTGATTAAAAGGGCCACGAATTGAATAAATTGGGATAAAATTTAATAATTGTCATCTAATTAATCATAATACTTATAAAATACACAAGATTTTGAATAATAATCTTTATGTAAAGAAAATACGTAATATATTCTAAAATTATTGCGTAGAAACAGTAAACGTATTAAAATTATTATTTTAGATTAAAAATAATATATATGTAAAATATATGTATATATATATATATATATACATACATAATGCATTTAAAATACGATATCGACATAATAATAATATTAATAATAATAATAAGTAAATAAAAAATTATTTACTATTGCTATAATTATCATTAAAAATAATTATAATAAAGTAAATAATAACAATAATAATAATAATAATAACAATAATAATGAAAACAATTTATAATAAAAATGAAATATAATTATATATTTTTTCAAATAAATTTTGGAAGAAAAGTATTAAAAATTTGGATATAATTTGAAATAAACCCATTTACTTTAAAAAGTTTTAAGAATATCTAATTTAATCAGATGACAATCGAAAATGGGTTTAGGTTGGTCAAAATTGAATGTCAACAACTGCCCCTTCTTTGCTCGGTAATGAAGAATGAATTGTCGAGCAAAGAAAGTTGATGGAGTAGCCGATTTTATCCAACCAATGAAATATTATCGGAGGGACCAAAAAGGATAAAAGGGGTTGTGAAAAATTACGACCGAGACTTCGGTTCCAAGTCGCCAACATATCTTTGGTTATATGAGAATTAGTAGGGCTGTCAAAATGGGCCAACCCAACCTAACCCAACCCTAACGGGCTAGAGAGTCAAATGGGCTAGGGCGGGCTGGCCCTTTTAACTAACGGGCCTATAAAATAACAACCCAGCCCTATGCGGGCCACGGGTTGGGATGGGTTGGCCCTTCAACTATAATATGGCCTTTCAACGGGTTGTCGAAAATATTATGTATATGAATAAACGGAATGTCATAGCCCATAGGTACTATGGTTAAAAAACTTAACATTTAACAATGATCAGATGGTTAAAAAGTTTCCAGCAACTACATAAGATAGTCTAAAAACTTGACAAATCTTTGTGAACTAACAAATTCAAATAGCTAAATATTACATAACCCATTAATTAAAGCATTACAACTTCGTTCCACTTGTATCTTATGACATATTCGAACCATCGATCACATTTGAATCAACATGTGATATAGTTTCCTTAAGAAGTTCATCTTCATCTACAATTCACATAATATAAGAAGTTAATTAGATAACAAT
>JBCEWC010002121.1:0-36279 GCA_038996855.1 Solanum aculeatissimum
GCAGCTTAGGTGGCGGAATTAGTGTCACATGGCTTGCCACATGTGTGTTGTTAATCCTTGAGGGGTATTTGTGGTCTTTTAAGATAACGGCAGGGGTATTTTTGGTCCAAAAATCTAACGGAGGGTATAAGTCGTCTATTTTGCATAGTTCAGGGGCAATTTTGACCCTTTTCCATTTTTTAAATGTTCAATATTGTTTTAGTAATACTAAAATCATAAAATTTATCATTAAAATTTTTTAGAACCTAAAGTGAAGTTTTACTAGCTTAAGCCTTGAGCCATCCGTAATGCCATCTGCTGTCAACTTTGATACATCAGTGTATTTTCTGTTTTCATATTTCTTACTAACAAATATAAAAGAAATTTCAAACGAAAAAGGGATTGATAAAAAAGAAGAGGAAAGTAAAGGTATAAATTCTTCTATAGAAGATTAGTACATGCAAACTTAAAAGCATATAGCAAATGCAAAGGCACTAGTTCCAGAAGCATCTTATGTCACTTTCAACCTACACTGATAGCCTTTTATACATGCTTAAATTCTCTTCCATCAATACTACTTCCTAAAAGATCAAACAATCTCTCTATTTTCTATGGCCTCATCTCCACCTGATCAAGAACAACCACCTCTGCTTCCCCAACTTCAATACAGGGTTAATTTATACTTATATTAATTTCTCTTTTTTCCAGCCTCCTCAGCTTTCTCATTAATAAGTTTTACTTAATCTATTTGCTTTTCTCATTTTTTCAGACATGGGTTTTGAAAGTTTCTATCCACTGTCCAGGCTGCAAGAGAAAAGTCAAGAAAGTTTTGCAAAGCATCGAAGGTTCCTTCTCTCTTCCATCTTCTAATCTAACAAAGATGAACTCATCTTCCTTTGCGGCTTCAATTTGTTTGTTCATGCTTTCCATTTTTGTTTATTTTGAAAAATATATTTTTTTATCAGCTCTTGAATTATAACTATCAACCTGACATTTTTAAGATTATAGAGTTAAAAACGATAAGTATTTTAATACATTTGGCGTATTTTTAGTTCAAGACACAATATTAAAAAAAAAAAAAAAATTTAAATTTCATATCTCGTCAAACAAACAAATTAAAATGAAGCGAATGCCGTGTTTCTTCATTTGCAGGTGTTTATACAACAGATATTGATCCACAGCAGCAGAAAGTGATAGTGACTGGAAATGTTGAAGCTGAGACTTTGATAAAGAAGCTGATAAGGAATAGAAGGAGTGCTGAGCTATGGCCAGAGCCCAAATCTATATTAAAAGAAAATAAACCTAAGAAAAATGAAAACAGCGATGATGAACAAGAAGATGAGGAACATAATAATGCTAATAATCACAGTGAAAAAACAACTGATCAAGCTCCTCAAAAACATGGCGTCAGATTTGGTGGCGTCGAGACTTTTACTGTGGATGTCAAAGAAGTAAGGCCAGATGAAAGGAATGTTGCCGTCGTTGAGAAGTTCCCGGCGCCGGAGCAAAAGGCCGGCGGAGGTGGAGGTGCTAAGAAGAAGAAGAAAAAGAAAAAGAAGAAGAGTGGGAGCGGGAATAACAACAATGCAAATGCGAGTGCAGGGTCTAATGGTGCACCACCAAGCAGCGAATCCGAAGTAGCAAAAATGGGTCCCATGGATCAAACAAATCTGGGCCATTCATTTCAGCATCCTAATGCGAACCTGTACGATCAGAATCCACATACTAGTTATTACGTTCCTCAGCAGCATCAGAGCTATGTTGTGAGTTACAATGCGGCACATCCTATGGTAACCAGTGGGCCGGCATATTACTATATTCCATCGTCGCCGTACATGCAATCCGATATTTATTCGAAGCAACAATCCACACCGTTGGATTCATTTGAGATTTTGAGTGATGAGAATCCCCATGCCTGCTATATCATGTGATCAAAGTTGAATGTGGTTTTGTATATTAAGATTGTACTGTTTGAATTTTGGCAGGAAATTAGAGTTTTAGTTATTTGAAGTAGGTCTATCTTGCATTAATTTAAGATTTTAGACTAACATCATGTTAGTTTTGGATGTTGTCATTTTAAAATTCTCAACTCAAAAAGTTATAATATTAATTACTCCAGCTTGTATCAATAATCTCTTTTTGGAAAAAAGGTTAACAAATTAGGGGAAGGGAAGGAAAAATATATGACACGTGTAGGATAATGTAGTGTTTTTAGTTATGATCATATGAATTCAATAAATTAAATAAGTCTATTTGAATTTGACTCAAATTCATAATGTTCAAATTCTTTTAAAAAAAAATACCAAGTAGGTATATGGTAAATGGTGAAATGAATGAGAAACAAGTTGTAAAGTAGCCTCACAATGGAGGAATATAATATTTTGGTTTGTTTAAAAGGCAAATGAACTTTAGAGGCACTCAAGAGGTTGAGGGTTATAATTGAAATAATTTAGCTTATGTATGCGTAGCTATACATTGAGAATATTCAAAAGAGAGGCCAATGGTGATCTTCTCTTTTTTCCTGTCATTACTACCCAACATTAGAATAGTCCTTCATGCATAAACGTATGAAGTATTTTATAATAGAAATTAAATTAGAAAAAGTTACGTAAATAAGCAAACATATATATACTAATTAATTAGCTAACATAGTTATACTAATTAATTAGCTAACATAGCTATAATTTGAATTAATTACAGTTCACAACAAATATCTAACTGTAATTACAGTTTGAGTTTAGTATAATTCACACGATTTATACAAACGCTTTGTGCAATTATACAAAAGTTGTATGCGAATCAAATTATATACCAAAATATACAATCATTACGAATTGTATAGTGAATTATACAAATGTTGTACACGAATTGTATAGTGAAATATACAAAAGTTATACAAAAACTACGAATTGTATAGCAAACTATATAAATGAATACAAATGTTGCGTGAATTAAAAAATGTTGTTATAACTATAGTTACGAAATGTAATTACCAAACTATAGTTATGGAATATAATTCATTTATAAAATTTCTTCTAGAAATTAACTAAGAAAACCAATTCAGGGTTTTAAAAAAACAAGATATAGCCAAAAAGATTAGCATTAATATATAGTGCAAAGATAATGTATTTGGGGAATTTATAAATAAATAATAAAACAAAAACGAAAGCAAATTGGATAAACGGCTTCCAAAGTTTTCTAAATGAGTAATAGGGAAAAAAAACCTTAAAGAGAAAATGAAAATACTCAAAATGAAAAGAAAAGAAAAGAAGGAAAAACTAAAAATTGCTACACTAATTGGTGGGAATCAACATCTTTTAGTTAAGTGGCTTTGTGGACTTTATCAAGATATAAACTTTTAAAAAGTTGACCAATCTTCTTTTTCAATTTTCTTTTTCATTTTTTCGAGTAACCAATTATTTGTTGGTTTGGTTGTGCCGCATAAATAATACAATAAAGATCAATCAATCTTGTTTAAGGATTAAGTCAATTCTGAGAAAAAGAAAGAAATCCTATTAGCCGTTTTTGTTGGGTCAAAGCTCTCTCTAGTTACGTTTTATTCCTTATGTTTGCTTCAATTTTGACAATTTCAAGGCTAATTAGATAGAATATGAGCATGGATTAAATTTTTTTAAGTACGTTTAAATTAAAATAGTTTTTAAATACTTTAAAGTGTTTGAATAAATTACAAAAACATACTTATAAAGATTTAACTTTACATTTAAATGATAAAAATAAATATATTTTTTTAACTTCCGACATTTTTGACTTAAAATATTTTAAAAAATTTTTCAATCCAACTGGCGCTAAGAGTAAATTGAGAACAAAAAATTGCACAAAAAGGGGATATTTTATATATCAAAAGAAAACCAATATTATTTGTGGTATTTAGACTTCACCAACAGATTTTATTGACTCAATTGTAGAGACTAAAATTATGATGACCTTGCCAGTCATTTTTGAGCTTATCAGTAAAAATTACTATTTTGCTCTTTCGTAAGTTATTTTGGATTTATTTTGAATCAGCTGTGTTGTTGGGACTGAGAACGTGTGCTTAAAAAGTGAAAAGTGTGAGTTTTAACATTTTTGGAAGTTTAAGTTGTTAAAAAGTGAGTTTTTGTGCCATTTGGAGTTTCGGGTGTTAATATAGAAATTCATCGATTCCATTAGTTCTGGAACGTCGAATTTGGTCTAGGAGATGTGACAATCAAATTTGAAGTCCGTATGTGAATTTTAGGTCGAAAATTGCATAAACGAGTTAAAAACAGACTAAGTTTGACTTTGGTCAACATTCAAAGTTCGGAAGCTCTAATCGAAATTCCAACAGTTCTAGTAGTTACGGATGATGAAACTAATGTTAGAAATTATCTCGTAATTTTTGGAGTTTTCGGGGTCATTCTGGGTATTTGAATTTTTGACTAGTTTTGACGAGCTTTATCGGGTTCCGAGTCCAGGAGACCTCAAAATCGAATTCTAATAATTCCATTCAGACTGAAACATTGTTTCTTGTAGGATTACATGTTTGCTTTGTGTGTATCGAGTTTCGAACGAACCCCGAAGATCCATATTGAGTTGTGAAATTGGGTTGGTTTATGAAATCTGGTGCATGCTACTTTACCCTCCGTGTTCGTGGGATTGGGCCCCGTGTTCGTAGAGGTCTAATCTTTCCTTTCTCCGCGTTCACAGAGGTTTATTTACTAGACACTCCGCGTTTGCGGAGCTTTGCTTGATTCTCACTTAGCGTTTGCGAGCCCCACCTTGCTTTTGCAGAGTAGTAAATAGCCTGGAACAAATTTAAATCGTGAATACTCCATTTTCCTTCATTTTTGAAATCCTTGAGCTTTCTTGGACAATTTTTGAAGGAGATTTTCGTGGGAAACCTTTTGGTAAGTGTTTCTATCCTCAAACTTGATAATCTTCATTGTTTTTCTCTTAATTTTGCCTTGAAATTCATGATTTTGAACATTGAAAATTGAGTTTTTCATAGACTATGTTTTGAAACTATTGACGATTTCTCATTCCATTTGAGTTCAATTTCTGTGGGATTTTCACCTACAAACTCCTTTTCTTGGGTAGAATCATAATTTCTAATTTATTTCTAGATTCATGAACTTCAAAATTTAGCCCTGATTTTGACTATTTTACCTCGAGATTCAATTCATGTCAATATGAGTATCAAAATTTATCTTTTGACATGTATTACCTATTCTTGATAGTGGTTGGTTGATTCAAAGTCGTTTTTGAGGCTAGGAGTGTCCGGAAGCCTGGTTCGAGTGTAGTTTCAGTATTGAGGTAGGTTCAACTAATCTTTTTGGGACTGATTTGATATTATTGAATTTATTTATGTGATAATTGTAAGAATTAGATTGGTTCATGATATTTGGATTGATGTGATGGTATTTTGGCAAGAATATGACATAAATTGTATTGAAACTTGGATAAATTGTGAGTTTGTTAGAATAATTGAAGTGAATCCTTGATATTCGATAAAATTTTGGGATGTTGTTGTGGTAAAATGAGACTTATGATACCTTTTGAGAAAAAATTGATAAAAAGTCCTTTTTTTTTTAAAAAAAATAATCAATGCAATTAGTTCTAAGAGTAAATTGAGAATCAAAATTTGCATGACAAAGCAATATTTTATTTATCAAAAGAAAACCAATACTCCCTCTGTCCTATATTATAAGTGCACTTTCCATTGTATACGGTTATTAAGAAATCATTAATGCACTAGAAACTGTACCATTTACCCTTTATTTAGATCAATGTACATTAAATTAAATTAAAAAAATTATTAATACACTAATTAATGGTGAGGATAAAATAGAAAAAAAATAATTAATTCTATCCTAATTTAGTAAGTATCCATATAATATGGGATAATTTTTTATAGAAAGATGTCGATATAATATGGGACAGAGATAATATTATTCATGGTATTTAGACTTCGTCATCATATTTTATTGACTCAATTGTAGAGACTAAAATTGTAATGACCTTGCCGTTCATTTTTAAGCTTATCTATGAAAGTTACTATTTTATCCTTTCGTAAGTTACTTTGAACTTATTTTAAATCATCTGTGTTGTTGGGACTGATAAATTACATTTAAAAAGTGAAAAATGTAAGTTTTAGCATTTTTGGAAGCTTAAGTTGTTGAAAAAGTGAATTTTTGTGCCATTTGGAGTTTCAGGTGTCGGAACGAAAATCCGTCGATTCCATTAGTTTTGGAACGTCATATTTTTGTCCAGGAGAAGTGACGAAATCAAATTTGAAGTCTGTATGTGGATTTTAGGTCAAAAGTTGCATAAATGAGTTAAAAAGAAATTAAGTTTGACTTTGATCAACATTCAGAGTTTGGAATCTTAATCAGAATTTCGACAGTTTTTGTGATTTCGGATGGTGAAACTAATGCTAGAAATGATTTCGTTGTATTTTTGGTGTTTTCGAGGTCATTCTAAGTATTTGAATTTTTGACTAGTTTTAACGAGCTTTATCAAGTTCCGAATCGAGGAGACCTTGGAATCAAATTCTGATAATTCATTGAGTCTGAAGCGCAATTTTTGGTAGAGTTACATGTTTAATTTGTGTGTATCGGATTCCGAACGAACCCCGTAGATCCGTTTTGAGTTGTGAAATTGGGCTGGTTTATAAATCTGGTGCATGTTACTTTACCCTTTGCGTTCGCAGAGGTCTATTTACTAGACACTCCACATTTGCGGAGCTCTGCTTGATTCTCACTCCGCGTTTGTGGGCCCCACCCCTCGTTCGCGGAGTAGTAAATGACCTGGAACATATTTGTGATTACTCTATTTTCCTCCATTTTTGAAATCCTTGAGCTTCTTTGGACAATTTTTGAAGGAGATATTCATGGGAACCTTTGGATACGTATTTCTATCAAAATTGATAATTTTCATTACTTTTTCTTAATTTTGCCTTGAAATTCATGGTTTTAAACATTCAAAATTGGGTTTTTTTATAAACTCTGTTTTGAAAATTTAATTGATGATTTCTCATTCAAATTGAGCTCAATTTCTGTGGGATTTTCACCCACAAACTCCTTTTCTCATGTAAAATCATAATTTTTAATTGATTTCAAGATTCATGAACCTCAGAAATTTAGCTCTAATTTTGATAATTTTACCCCCAGATCTAATTATGCCAATATGGGTATCAAAATTCATCTTTTGACGCGTATTACCTATTCGTGATAGTGGTTGGTTGATTCAAGCTCGTTTTTGAGGCTAGGAGTGTTCGGAAGCTTGGTTCGAGTGTAGTTTCAACATCGAGATAGGTTCGGATAACCTTTTTGGGACTAGTTTGGAGTTATTAGATTTGTTTATGTGATAATTGTAAGAATTGAATTGCTTCATGATATTTGGATTGATGCAATAATATTTTGAATATGAAATAAGTTGTATTGGAACTTGGTTAAATTGTGAGTTTGTTGGAATAATTGATGTGAATCCTTGGTATTTGAGATATTTTTGGGATGTTATTGTGGTAAAAGGAGACTTGTGAGATCTTTTGAGAAATATTGCGTTATTGGTTGATATTTGAGGTACTTTCAGGGACTCAGTGGAATATTTTGGGACTTGTGAAATTTGGTATTATTGGTATGATTGATTATTAGTGAAAGTATGGTAATTTGAGACATATTGAGGACTTGTAGTTTCGATTGTGACACTTATCATTCCTTTCTGGTTCTATGTCATTTATTTATCGGTTATTTTATTATATAGTCATTATTTACATTGAATTGTGGCATTTGCATACATTCATTTCTATATTGCATTGGTATCACTAGATATTGTAACACTTTTCAAAATTTCTTGACCACAGACAGGTGGCAAGGTCGAGATATTGTAACACCTTTTCAAAAATCCTTGACCATTGGCAGGTGACAAGGTTGAGATTGTACTACTTTTTAAAATCCCTTGACCATGGACAGGTGGCAAGGTTGAGATATTATGATACTCCTTGATCATGGGCTGGTGGAAAGGTTGAGGTTCTGTATACGGCCTGACGAGACCTCCCATGGGTTCTACCTGGTAGCCTTAGCTCGGTAAATGTGTACTATTGGCTGTGCGACAATCGTGCTTCCACCTCATTGCTTTCATTCCATTTGCATTGCATCATTGTTTAAACTTGTATTTTTGTCTGTTCTTGTATTTATATATATCTATTATGTACTAAACTCTTCATTGCGTGGATGAGTTCTTAGTTATTATATCTTTATTCAATTTTTCTTACCAGTCGGTTGAAACTCTAGGTACACTTCTATGTATTCACCCCTACTATATTTTTTCCATGCAGATCAAGCATAGGGACCCCAACGTGGTAGTTAATTTCATTCTAGCAGAGTTTTCCTATCTTTTCCCAGATCACAGCGGTGAGGTTGTTTAACATCGAGTTGTCGTTGTACTGTTGAGACCTTTCCAGTTATTTTTCTTATTCAGACTTTGTATTTTTAGTATCAGACAACCTTGTATTACTCTTTTGTACTAATTAAAAGCTCTTTCACTCATGACTCCACGTTTTAAGATTTTAATCTAAGAGTTGTGGTTGTTCTATTTTTAATCTTTCCTCCTTTAGTTGTGATCCTATTTTGGATCGTGACAAGTTTGGTATTAGAGCTCTAGGTTCGTTGATCTCGTGAGTCAAGAACAGGGTGTCTGGTAGAGTCTCATGGATTGATATGTAGACGCCCATACCCATCTTTGGGAGGTTATAGGACACTTGAAAGGATAAATTTCAGTCTTGTTTCTATTCATGCATTCCTTTATATCAACTGTCTTGAATATATCTAATCTACTCCTTCTATGCAAATGCCAATAACTAGAGCCTAACAGTTAGTGGGCGAGTCTGAGCCAACTGATGTGGCCCCCACCCGTGGTCAAGGTAGGGCTTGTGGTAGGGCCAAGGGTCATGGACGTGCTAGAGGAGAAGCTCTGTCCAAGGGAAAGGCTAGAGCAGCTTCACCGGAGCCTAAATATGAGTTTAAGGGACCCACAAACCATGTTCTTCCACCATCAGCCCAGATGCCATGTCTTCAGTTCAGGAGATACTTCTGTGTGTATTAGCTAGACTTGAGGGAGCTTCTCCGACCCTCATTATTCTCGATGCACCGACTCTTGTAGTGCCGACTGGCCTTTTTACAGTTCTATTTGATCCACCATTGGTGCATGTTGGTCCTTCTTCAACTCTAGTCGATCCTCCGATGCTTTTACTATTCTGCCTCATCTTGATCAACCGAGTACTATACCATAACTTCTGAGTTTATCTATTGCACTACCTAAGTTCATGGTACCAACAACTTCTACCAGCCCTGCTATGTATACTACTGAGCAGAAGAGTTTGGAGAGGTTTGTTCGGTTAACTCCTCCCAGGTTTGATGGTACGCCCGGTGACAAGGCTTATGACTTTCTACTAGAGTGTCAGAATTGATTGTGCAATCTATCTATTCTTGAGACTCACAGAGTTTCTTACACTTCTTATCAGTTCACTAGCTTGACCAAGGAGTGATGGAGATCAGTTTTAGCCCACAGACCTACTAGATCACTAGCTATGACATGGGATCAATTTACCGAGGTATTCTTCAAGAGGTTTGTACCTTATAGTCTACGAGATAGTAGGCGAGATGAGATTACCCGACTACAACAGGGATCTATGTTGGTATCTGATTATGAGGCTAGATTTCATGAGCTTTCCAGGTATAGCTTATCTAGCATTCCCATCGAGTTTGAGAGGATCCGACATTTTGCCAAGGGGTTAGTGGGATATCTTCAAGAGGTTATAACTTGTACTTTTTAGAGTGTTGTGAACCATGCTTGTGTGCTTGCGCATATCAAGCATGATTTTCAGGGTGGTAGGAAGAGATTCCACCAACATGGTCAGTTCAGTGGGCACCCACCATGAGACTGGGAGTTTCACAGACAGGGTTACTAGGGCAGAGTAGTACATGCAACTATTCTAGCTGCTGATAGTGTTGATTGATCTAGACCTATTCAGATGGGTCATGATAGCTTTTCGAGTACATCTAGCCGTGGTGGTTTCTCTGGACAGTCATCTCAGGGACGAGATCCCAAGACTTATTTTATTTGTGATGAGGTTGGGCACTTGGCTAGCTATTTTCCTTATCATGCATCTCCCATCAATCATCGAGGACCCAGCTAACCCATCCTACCCCAACATCAGCAACAAGGAATATTTCTCAGGGCATGCGAGGTGGTACAAAGGAGGTAGAGGCAGTATGAGAGGTAGATATCATGGAGGCCTACAACTTAGTAAAGGACGCAGGGTATGTTATGAAGTTCTAGACTGGGCCAAGGCAAAGGCCTCCAACGTATTATAGGTATGGTTCATGCCACTGTTCTGCTTTAGTTTTATTTGATCCAGCCTTTACCTATTCATATGTATCATCTTATTTTGCCACGAACCTTGGTATTATGTGTGAGCCCCTTGGCGAGCCTATATGGGTTTCCACCCTGGTAGGCGAGTCTTTAGTGGCAAATTTGGTGTATCGAGGTTCTATTGTTACTCTCATGGGGAGAGAGACTATTGCCAATTTGATATTGCTTGATATGGTTGACTTCAACGTGATATTGGGTATGGATTGGTTATCACTTTATCATGCCATTCTCGATTGCCATGCAAAGACTATGACTTTATCTTGTCCTGGTTTTCCCCAGTTAGTATGGATTGGCACTTCATCTAGTTCTTATCCCAGGGGGTATTCTCTTATATACATGCTTGTATGTTGATGGATAAGGGTTATTTATCATATTTGGCTCATTTTGAGCCTGTTCTCAAGAGTCATCATCGTTGGAGACCACCAGAGTTGTGAGGGAGTTTATGGATGTATATTTGAAAACATTGCCAGTTATTCCTCTAGATCGTGACATCGATTTGCTATTGATGTGGAGTTAGGTACTAAGCCCATTTCTATTTCCCCCCACCGGATGGCTCCAACTAAGTGTAAAAAGCTAAAGGAGCAGTTGGAGGATTTGTTGGATAAGGGGTTTATTCGTTCGAGTGTATCCCCTTGGGGTGCTCCTGTTTTGATTGTGAAGAAGAAAATGACACAATGTGGATGTGTATTGATTATCACCACTTGAACAAAGTGATCATCAAGAATAAGTATCCTTTGCCTCATATTGATGATTTATTCGACCAGTTGTGTCACGACCCGAGGGTAGGGCTTAGGAGTGACCCGATGATTGGGAACCCGAGAGTCCCCAAAAAAGCCTCATAGCATACATTCACACATCATTGATTCAAAAACACATAGATATATAGAGCCGTCAATAAAGGCTAGTCCCGTTGGGCTGACCTGACTTAACCTGAGATTTAGCAGGGCTGGGCTAAGACTTTTGGAGCCCATTTAAAAAATGGGCTTTTTAGCCCGAGCTGAATAAGCTTGTTAATCTGTGGGGCTTTTGCAATATGAGGTTGGCCGACCCGTGGGCCAAATTAAAAAATAATTAAAAATCAAAATAAAATAAAATATTAAAAATAATAGGAGTCTAAACTCAAAGTTCACTTATAATTTTAAATATTAAAATTTAGATACAAATTGTGTTTTTATAATATGTAATAGTAACACTAAGAGGCTGCTTGGATTGGCTAATTAGAAGTGCTTTTAAGTCAAAATAGCATTTAAAAAAGGTGGTTGCCCAAATTTTTCTTTTTATTCTTTTTTTAAAATCAAACCTTAATTACTATTATTAAGACACATAAATATATAAAATGTCATAAAATTAAATTAAATTACCCGAAGTCAACCACCCCTCTTCTCATTCTCTACAATTTAAGAAAATCAATTCCTCTAACAACACAAGTTCGAGTCAAAGAGTTGCGAAGTAAGAGTTGATCGTATCTCAAAGGAATACCTTTTGGAATGTGAATACATGATTTAAATAATGAGGGAGTTACAACTCTCTTCCCCTTAAGAAATTTCATCTCAAAATTTACCTTACGCTAGTCTGGATTAAGTATGGATATTAGGTCCTCATGTCTTCTTCTCTCTCTGAGATGGCTTCTTTCCCGAAATGATTCCTATAAAGTACCTTCACTAAGGGAATGTTGTTGTTTCTAAGTTGTTTTATTTCCCCATCTTGAATAAGGTTAGGTTCTTCGTTATACATCAAGTCTTAATTAACCTCAATAGATTCTATTGGTAGGATATGAGAGAGATCAGAACGATATCTTCTGAGCATTGACATGTGGAAGACATTGTAGACCTTGCCCAACTTAGGTGGTAATGATAATTTATGTGCCATTGGTCCTGATCTTTCAAGTATCTCATAGGGTCCCATAAATCGAGGATTAAGTTTTTCCTTTTGGCCAATTCTCATGATCTTCTTCCATGGAGATACTTTCAAGAAAACCTTATCCTCAACCTAATACTCAATATCATGCCTTTTAAGGTCAGCATACGACTTTCGTCTATTTGAAGCAATTTTTAGAAGGTCCTTGATCACTTTTATCTTGTCTTCTATTTGTTTCACAATTTCAAGACCGATAATTTTTATTTCGCCAACTTCACTCCAACAAAGAGGGGTCTGGTATTTTCTTCTATACAAGGCTTCATAAGTAGGCATTCTAATACTTTATTGGTATCTATTATTGTAGGCAAACTCTATAAAAGATAAATGTTTGTCCTAACTACCCTCAAATTCAATTATGCAATCTCAAAGCATATCCTCTAAAATTTGTATTACTCTTTCCGATTGACCATCTATTTGAGGATGGAATGAAGTGCTAAAATTTAACTTAGTGCCCAAGGATTCTTGCAAGTTAGAACAAAATCTAGATGTAAACCTCAAGTCACGATCAGAGACAATGGAAATAGGGATTCCATATAGCTTTATAATCACATTAATGTACAATTCTACTAAACATTTAAGTGAATAATCTATTTTGATTGCAAAAAAGTGAGCACTCTTTGTTAATCTATCCACTATCACCCATATTGCTTCATGATTCCTTTGAGTACGAGGAAGTCTAGGAAGAAAGTCCATAGTTTTTCTTTCCTATTTCCATTCTTGTATCAATAGAGGTTGTAGTAACCATACTGGAACCTGTTGTTCTACCTTTACACGTTGACAAACCAAATATTTTGAGATAAACTCTGCAATATCCTTCTTCACACCATTCCACCAATAGTGTTCCTTGATAGTCTGGTACATTTTCGTACCTCCAGGATGCATTGCATATGGTGAAGTATGTACTTTATTCATGACTTCTTTCTTCAATTTTTCATCATTAGGAACACATAACCTATTTCAAAAAAAGCAAGGCACCATCCTTCGTTAATGTAAAATCAAGCTTTTCCCTATTTTGAACTTCTTTGGACAATTTTATAAGTTTCGCATCTGACTTTTGTGCTTCTTTCACTTGTTCAAGTTGTATTAGCTTGACTTGCAAATTAGCAACCATCAAACCACTTGAATTGAGTACAAAACAAACTTTCATAGAACTAAACTCACGAAGCAAAGGCAAGGGGATCAAGGATAAACTTGCAAATGATTTTTGACTTAGGGCATTTACAACTACATTAGCTTTACCTGGTGATAATCAATCGTGAAATCATAATCTTTGATGAGTTCAAGCCGTCAATGCTTCTTAGGTTACACTCTTTTTGAGTACCCAAGTACTTTAAGCTCTTGTGATTAGTAAATATGTGAAATTTTCTCCATACAGATAATGTATCCATATCTTTAAGCCAAACACTATAGCAACAAGTTCAAGATTATGAGTAGGGTAAGTTATCTCATGTGGTTTTAATATTTGAGAGGCATAAGAAATAAGCTTCCCTTTTTCATCAAAACATATCCTAGACTACGATTAGAAACATCACTATATATCACATACTCCTTTCCCTTAATGGGTAGAGTAATTATAGGAGCTTGTGTCAATAAGGATTTGAGAGTTTCAAAGCTCTCTCGGCATTTGTCATCCCAAGTAAACTTTACTTCCTTCTTCAAGAGTTTTGTCAAAGGAGAGGATACAATGGAGAACCCTTTTACAAATCTTCTATAGTATCCAGCCAAGCCCAAGAAGTTTCTTACTTCAGTTGGACTTCTGGGAGGTTTCCATTCAACAATTGCATGGATTTTACTAGGATCCACCTTCACACCTTTGGCTAACACGACATTCCCCAGAAATGTCACTTCATTGAGCCAATATTCAAACTTGGAATGTTTAGCAAAAAACTATTTCTCCTTTAAAATTTGTAAAACAATACGAAGATGTTTACCATGATCTTCACTATCTCTGGAATATATTAAAATGTCATCTATAAAAACTACAATAAATTGATCCAGGTATGGCCTAAATACTCAATTCATTAGGTCCATGAATATTGCTGAAGCATTAGTTAACCCGAATGACATCACTAAAAATTCATAATGACTATATCGAGTTCTAAACACAGTTTTATAAACATATTTTTTTCTAACGCCCAGTTGGTGATACCCAGACCTCGAATCAATCTTTGAGAATATAGTAACACCCTTCAGCTAGTCAAATAAATCATCAATCCTTGATAATATCTATTTTTGATGGTTATTTTATTCAATTGTCTGTAGTCAATACACAACCTAAGAGTTCCATTCTTTTTCTTTAAAAATAAGATAGGGGCTCCCCAAGAAGAAACACTGGAACAGATAGAACCCTTCTCAAAAAGTTCTTTCAACTAATTTTTCAACTCCTGTATTCTGTTGGAGCCATTCCATAAGGAGTGATAGAAATAGGAGTAGATCCAAGAATAAGCTTGATTAGAAATTCAAATTTTCTTTCCGGGAGTAACCAAGGAAGATTTTCTAGGAAGACTTTTAGAAATTCACACACAATAGGTATGAATTTAAGACTAGGACTCTCCAGGCATGTTTTGACAATGTGAGCAAGATATGCATCACAACCTTGCCGAATCATCTTTCTCGCCAAGAAAGAAGAAATAATGCTAGATGTCACTGACCTTTAACCTTGTACAATAATGTGGGAAAAGGTAGGATCCTTAAAAGTCACATGCTTTGACCTACAATCCACTACCGTATCATATTTATAAAGCCAATCTATCACAATAATAATATCAAAATTTTGGAAGGACATTTCAATCAAATCAATAGGGAAGACTAGGTTTTTGATTATGAAGGGACAAGCCCGATAAATTCAATTATAAACAACTTGGTAGCACAAGGGACTTTAAGCCTCATATATTCATATATTTAGGAAGAACAAGTGATAAACAAATATAAGAATGTGTATAATTAGGATCAAACAATGTAAAACACACATAAGCTAAATAAGTGAAATTTACTGACAACCACATCTAATGTATATTAATCATCCCTCTGTTTCATAAAATAAGCTCGTGCAATATACCTTGACCCACTAGCTTAGTTAGCTCCACTTGTACCTGCTGCTTGGGTGTTCCTAAGCCTTGAACCTCTCCTGGTCTGAGGAGGATTATTTTAAGATTTTTGAACTGAGCCTTTAGTGCACAAGAAAGAACCTAATTACGATTAGGAAAATCCTTCACTTTATGATCAAAGCTCCCGCAGTTGAAACATGCCCCAAAAGCTCTCCTACAAATACCATATCAATTCTTTCCACATTGTTCTCAGGTGGGAACATGAGTCTTGTGTTGGTCATAATTTGAAGTGCTAGCTGTAGAAAAATCTGATCTAGTTTGCTTATGTTGAGTCGACCTATTAATGTTATCAGCCTAAGAATCATTAAACCTTCTGTCACGATCCGAGCCTAGGGTCTAGGAGTGACATGGAGAATGGGAACCTAAGAGTCCCCAAACAAGCCTCATATGTAAATATATATATATATATATATATATGAAAGAATATAATATCAATATGCTATGAAATCCATTATGCATAATGCCATCATATACATAATATAGCAGGGATATGACCTCAACCGACATAATACCAAATGAGCTATAACTTGGAACTATGTCATCTTCCCCACAACGGATATAGAGGTGACCTACTTTCGAAATGGTAGATCCATAACATAATCATCCCTTAAAGGGGCATAAACATGAGCCTATGTTTGACACATAGTTATGCGAAAAGAGACTTTATATAAGGGCTCTTGGGGATAACCCCCCCTCTCCAATCACATTCGGTGCTAAGTCAACATCCCATGAGAATACATACATATACGTGCTTGAAAAAGAGCATAAGTCTTTTCAAATCATAACAATACATACTTAGGCTTAAATGCTAAAACATACTTTAAAATCATAATTATGCATACTTGGGCTAAAAAGTCAAATCATACTTCATGTCATACTTTCATGCATAGGAATATCTTCTTCATACTTATACATCATGTTGTATACACCCATAGGCTCTTGATCCAAATCATAGACATTATGTGATCACATTCTTGTCATACCCATACTTCTCTTGAAAACATAGTCATAATCATAATTAGGTCTTAGCCCACATCATAAACTTCATGAAAATCAATGTTAATAAATGCATATTCCATGAATGATGAAGAAATAGCATAGGTAATTAGAATTCATAATCTAATCAATATAATAAGAAGAAATCATAAGAAATCCATAGATGAATCAACAATTTAAGCTTAATTGATATTACCCATGCATAGATTCAAAGATTAAAGGAACATGCATATTTAATAATTCATAAAAGCAATGCAAATCCTAATAATAAGATTTAAATCGTCATAAAATCAATAAATAAGTTCAACCCATAGCTCAATTTTAATAAATTAAAACTAATTTAAAAGACCCATTTGGATATCATAAAATTGAAGAAATAGGTTTTTGGGTCTTCATGATTGGAAAGAAATCATGAATCAATCCCACATACCTTGATGATCTAGAAGAGATTAGAATGAAATTGACTTGAATTGAAATACCACTTGAAGACCTAGCTTGAATCCCCAACACAAGACTTGTAGAGAGTTTTAGAAATTGAATTCTAGAGCTTGAGTGTATAATGAGAGTGAATGTACAAAGGTCCTAAAAGACCTTTACAATAAATAAAAAGTTACAAAAAGACCATTAATAAAGTGGACCTAAAAGTTTCCCAGGGGTCCCGTACAAAATAATCACGGTCCGTACAAAGGTTCACTGACAGTACAAAGTGCCCGTGAACAGGCCTCCTCTGACACTTAGGAAAATTTAGGCTAAGGGTGTTTCCACTGAAGGCTTCATGATTCGTACAAAGGTTCACGGACCATACAAGCGTCCATACAAAGGCACCATATTTTGATACGGTACTTCCATACTTAGAGGAATTTTGAGCCATAGACTTTACGAGACCCCCACCACGGTCCGTGGTGCGGTGCACGACCCGTACAAGGGTCCCTTGAGGTTTCCTTAACTAATTTCTTGGATTGAAGGCCGGGGGATCTACCACAAGTCCCTCCCACGAGCCGTGGTGAGGACCACGAGCCTCCGGGGGTACCATGGAGGGCCATCAAAGCTAAAATCCTTCTTTAAGCCATAAGATGCCATGGAAAAGTCCAAAGGTCACTCCACTGACCTCCCCACAGCTCGTGGACCTCTCATGGATCGTAGGAGTGTCCTTGTAGTGGCACCTTGGTCAAAATACTGGAAATGTCAATTTTTAAGCATCGGCCTTACGAGGTCTGGGTCCTTACATCATCTCCACTTTGGAACATTTGTCCTCGAATGAGATAGAACATGGTTTGAAAGGCTTGACTTGAACATGAAATATTTCAACATGAAGACACAATGCATAACTCATTACTTGAAAATCATTAAAACTCATGTCAAAATATATTTTAAATCATTTTCATGCACATGTATGCATGTCATGTCATGTCATGTCATGAAACAAGAGAGTGAAAGAATTTGTACCATTTAGAGTAGGAAAAACCTAATACCTTAGGATTGAGAAAATTGGAATAGATAGGGGTATCTTCTCATCATATTCGACTCTGCGTCCCATGTAGCACTCTCCATATGTTGATTTCTAAATCACTTTAAGCGAAGCCACATCCTTGTTGCGAAGCCATTTCATTTGTCTATCCAAAATCTCAATCGAAACCTCTTCATAAGTCAAATTCTCTTCAACCTCAACACCTTTCAAAGGCGCGATTGTACTAGGATCACCAATCAACTTTCTCAACATCGATATATGGAAAACTGGGTGGATGGAACTCATATCCAAAGGCAAATCTAATCTATAAGCCACATTACCAATCCACTCAACAATCTCATAAGGACCGACATACTGGGGACTTAGCTTGCCCTTCTTACCAAAACACATTACATCCTTCATAGGTGAAACCTTCACATACACCCAATCATCAACAAGATACTCAAGATCCCTCTTTCTAACATCCGAATATGACTTTTGATGACTTTGAGCCGTCATCAACCTTTGCCTAATCAACTTCACTTTTTCCATGGGCTCAACCACCTAATTTGGGCCTATCAATACCATCTCACCCAATTCAAACCATCCCACGGGGATCTACACCTTCTTCCATACAAGGCTTCAAACGATGACATACCAATAGTAGCATGGAAATTATTATTGTAGGCAAACTCAACAAGTGTAGATGATCATCCCGATTTCCCTTGAATTCTAACAAGCAAGACCTCAACATGTCCTCCAAAAGTTTGAATTATCCTTTCAGCTTGCCCATCAGTCTGAGAATGGAAGGCGACATTCAGCTTCACCTTAGTGCCAATCCCTCTTTGGAAAGATTTCCAAAAGTGAGAAGTAAATTGGGTACCACAATCCGATATAATATACTTGGGCACACCATGCAACCTAACCAACTCTCGAATATACTACATTGAATAATCTTCGGTGTTGAAAGTAGTCTTAACCAATAGAAAATGAGCCGATTTAGTCATTCGATTAACAATAACCCATATAGAATCAAATTGCTTGAGGTACGGGGTAAACTATCCACAAAGTCCATATTCACATATTCACGCTTCCAAGTAGGGATCTCAATATCTTGAGCAGAACCACCGGGCCTTTGATATTTCACCTTCACTTGTTCATAGTTAGGGCATTTGGATACAAACTTGGCTATGTATTTCTTCATACATGCTACCAATACATTTCCCTCAAATCTCGATACATTTTGGTAGATCCTAGATGTATAGAGTAATCAAAGTTGTGGACTTCACACATGATCACCTCTCTAAGACCATCAATATCCGGAATGCATAACCGATCTTGATACCAAAGCACACCATCTCCCCTTTGGGAGAAAACCTCTATTTTCTTTTTGGCAACCAACTTCTTCAACTCAACCAAAGACGTATCCAAGTCTTGCTTTGCTTTGACATCAACAACCACAGAAAATTCTGCCTCATTTTGAACATGAATGCCACCATCATTAGAGTTAGCCAATCTAACACCCAACTAACCAAGTGGTGAACATCTTTAACCAACTCTTTATTTTCCCTCATCAACATGGACCATACTACCCATAGATAGCCTACTAAGAACATCAGCTATAATATTTGCCTTGTCGAGATGATATAAAACACTCATGTCATAATCTTTAAGGAGTTCCAACGATCCCTTTTGCCTCAAATTATGATCTCTTTGGGTGAACACATATTTCAAACTCTTATGATTGGTGAAAAAATCAACATGAACCTCATATAAGTAATGTCTCAAAATCTTCAAAGAAAATACCACCGCTGCCAACTCAAGATTGTGAATCAGGTAATTTTGTTCATGCACCTTCAATTGCCTCAATGCATAAGCTATCACCTTACTATGTTGAATGAGCACACAACCCAACCTAATTTAAGAAGCATCCCACAAACCCATCTAAGCCATCTGGTAAATTCAAAATAGAAACTGATGTAAGTCGATCCTTCAAGGTTTAAAAACTCTTCTCACACTCATCTGGCCATGTAAACTTGGTCTTCTTTTTAGTTAACTTAGTCAATGGAGATGCAATGGATGAGAAATCTTCAACAAACCTTTGATAATAACCAGCCAACCCAAGAAAACTACAAATATCAAAAGGATTCAAAGATCTAGATCAATTCTTCACAGCCTTGGTCTTCTTTGGGTCAATGATAATGCCATTACCAGATACCACATGGCCAAGAAAAGCCACTTCACCCAACCAAATATCACATTTACTGAACTTGGTGAACAATTGCTTCTCCCTCAAAGTCTGAAGAACCAACCTCAAATGATCCATATGCTCCCACTCACTTTGGGAATAAATCAGAATATCATCAATGAAGACAACCATAAAACTATCAAGAATAGCTTGAACACCCGATTCATAAGATCCATAAACATAGCTGGAGCATTGGTCAAATTAAAAGACATCACCACGAATTCAAAATGTCTATATCTAGTTTAGAAAGTAATTTTTGAAATATCATACTTCCTCACCTTCAACTGATGGTAGCTGGAATGGAGTTCAATCTTTGAGAAATGGGTAGCTCCTTGAAGTTGATCAAATAAGTCGTCGATCCCTAGGAACATAATTTATTCTTGATGGTCGCTTTATTCAGTTTTTGATTGTGAATATACATTTTAAGAGACATATCCTTCTTTCTTACGAATGCATAGGAGCACCCCACGACGATATACTCGGCCTAATAAAGCCTTTCTCCATTAAATCCTTCAACTAGTCCTTCAACTCCTTTAATTCAGTCGGTGCCATACGATAAGGAGGAATGGAAATAGATTGAGTATCTGAAAGAAGATCTATACCAAAATCCACTTCCCTTTTGGGAGGAATACTGGGAAAAGTTTTGGGAAAAATATCTGGAAACTCATTAACCACCAAAACCAACTCAAGAGTAGGTGAATCAGACTCCACATCTCTGACCGTCATAATATGATAGATGTACCTTTTAGAAATTATTTTTGAGGCTTTGAGATAGTAAATAAACCAACCTTTAAAAGTGGTATCACTACCCTCTTATTCCAGAACAGACTCATTTGGAAATTAAAACTTAACCTTCTGGGTTCTACAATCAATAGAGGCATATGAAGCATGCAACCAATCCATCCCAAGAATGATATCAAAATCAAACATTTTCAAGTTCAACAGGATCACAAGGAAGGACTTTATGGAAGACAGAAACAGGATAACCACGATAGACCCTTCGGGAAACAATAGACTTACCCACAAGAGTATAAACTGAGAAAGGCTACCTCAAAATTTAAGGACTCAAACGAGACTTAACAGCCAAAAGAGGAGTCACAAAAGACAAATTTGCACCCAGATCAAGCACATCATGATCATCAAAATCAAAGACATTTAACATACTAGTCACCACATTCAGAGTCTCCTCTACCTCCTGTCGAACATGCAAGGCATATATACTATTATTCCTGGGGGCACGACCCTGAGGAATATTTGGTTGGACTTTATCACCTTGAGCTAATTGACCCTGACCCTTCTTAGGAGCTTTAGGACAGTCAACAACTTTGTGGCTTATCTTACCATACCCAAAGCAAGCACCTGAGAGTTTAAGCATACACCTAAGTGATTTCGCCCACATGCGTTACACCGTGGAGGCATTGGAAAACCTCTAATTTGTGCTTTAGGGGAGTCACTCTAGAATTGACAACCTCTGCATTTGAACCTTTGCCCTTTTGGAAGCGACCATTTCCACCACCACTCCTAGAGTTGGAGAACCTACCATCATAACAAACCCTCTTAAACTCATTCACCTTCCTTTCTTTGAGCTTTTTCCCCTCAAACTATTCGGCATAAGTCATAATCCTGGAAATTTCCATCTCCCAAATAAGCATAGTCGTACAACACTCTTTCAAAACCAGATCAGAGATCCCAGAAATAAACTTGTGCATTCTTGTACGGGGGTCAACCACTAGCATAGGAACATACTTTGAGAGCTTCGTGAACTTGAGGGAATAATCCCTCACAGTCATATTACCCTACTTGAGAGTGATAAATTATGTCATCTTGGCCTCCCTAAACTTAAGAGGGAAGAAACAATCCAAAAAAGCAAACTTAAACTCTTCCCAACTAACCTCATTACCAACAACCCTCTCCATCAACCATTGGGTATATGACACTTGAGCCACATCCTTCAATTAATAAGCAACTAGTTCAACTTTCTCCTTTGAAGTCACCCCCATAACAATCAACACATTAGAGACTTCATCAATGAAGTCTTGGGCATCGTCTTCAACTTTTGACCCATAAAGCTCTGGAGGATTCATCTGGGTAAAATCTCTCACTCTAACGGCCAGAGTGGGGGCATGAGGAGGAGGATTAACCTTCCTAACCTAGATGGTTACCACTTGGGCTAGCATGGCAACAATAGTCTGGAATTCATCATGAGTTACTCGCTCCCCCATAGGCTGTTGAGGAACTTGCTCCTCATTAACAGGGGCATGTCTAGGTAGAGGGGATCTTCTTGGAAGCATCTTCTAAAAGGTATCAAGGTCATCATCAAAGTTAGGAAGCTTTAAGACACATTTGATAGCACGACATAAGAAATGAATAAGTGAGACAATTTCTAAAACGCCACCATAGCCTCCCACTTATAGGTATGGTACACTTCACACCCATGAATAGGACTCTACTGAACATGACATGTTCGACTCTGAGGATTATTTTAAAACTTTAGAGCTCTAATACCAAGCTTGTCATTACCCAAGCTTAGCGCCTAGGAGTAACATGGAGAATGGGAACTCGAGAGTCCCTAAACAAGCCTTATATATAGAAAGAATTATATATATATAGGAAAGAATATAATATCAATATTCTATGAAATCCATGATACATAAATGCCATAATATACATAATATAGCGGGGATATGACCTCAACCAACATAAGACAAAGTGAGTTATAACTTGGAACTCCATCGTCTTCCCCACAACAGATAAAGAGGTGACCTACTTTCCAAAGGTAGATCCATAACATAATCATCCCTTAAAGGGGCATAAACATGAGCCTATGTTTGCCACATAGTTATGCGAAAGGAGACTCTATATAAAGGCCCTTGGGGATAGCCCCTGCCCCTCCAATCACATTCGGTGGTAAATAATCATTCCACGAGAATACATACATATACGGCTTGAAAAAGGATATAAGTCTTTTCACATCATAACAATGCATACTTAGGCTTAAATGCCAAAACATACTTTAAAATCATAATTATGCATACTTGGGCTAAACGCCAAATCATACTTCATGTCATACTTTCATGCATAGGAATAACTCTTTCATACTTATACATAATAGTGTAAACACCCATAGACTCTTGAGCCAAATAATACACCTTATGTGATCACATTCTTATCATACCCGCACTTCTCTTGAAAACATAGTGATAATCATAATTGGGTCTTAGCCCACATCATAAACTTTATAAAAATCAATGCTCATGCATGCGTATGCCATGAATCATCAAGAAATAGAATGAGAAATTAGAATTCATAATCTAATCAACATAATAGGAAGAAATCATATGAAATCCATAGATAATCAACAATTGAAGCTTCATTGATATTACCCATGCATAGATTCAAAGATTAAAGGGACATGCATAGTTAATAATTCATAAAATCAATACAAATAATAATAATAAGATTTTAATTGTCATAAAATCAATAAAAAGTTCATCCCATAACTCAATTTCAAATAATTAAAACTAATTTAAAAGACCTAGTTGAATATCATACTTGGAAATCATAAAATTAAAGAAATAGGTTTTTGGGTCTTCATGATCGGAAGGGAATCATGAATCAATCCCACATACCTTGATGATCTATAAGATATTAGAATGAAATTGACTTGAATTGAAAGCACCACTTGAATTCCTAGCTTGAATTCCCAACACAAGACTTGTAGAGAAAGTTTTATGAATTGAATTCTAGAGTTTGAGTGTATAATGAGAGTGAATAAGTGTAAAGAATGAGTATAATCTGATTTGAGGGCTTAGGATAGGTACAAATGTCCTAAAAGACCTTTAGAATAAATCAAAATTACAAAAATACCATTAATTAAATGGACCTAAAAGTTTCCCAGGGATCCCATATAAAAAATTATGGTCCGTAGAAAGGTTCACTGACCGTACAAAGTGCCCATGAAAAGGCCTCCTCTGACACTTAGAAAAATTTAAACCAAAGGTATTTCCACTGAAGGCTTCATAGTCTGTACAAAGGTTCACAGACCATACAAGCGTCCGTACAAAGGCACCAAATTCTGAGATGATATTTCAATACTTAGAGGAATTTTGAGCTATAGCCTTCACGATACCCCCACCATGGCCCATGATAGGGTGTACGACCTGTACAAGGGTCCTCGAACGCTACTTTAACAAATTTGTTTTCTTGAAGGCTGGTTCACCTACCACGAGCCCCTCCCGCGAGCTATGGTGAGGACCACAAGTCGTGGGGGGTGCCATGGAGGGCCACCAAGCCTAAACTCCTTCCTTAAGCCACAAGATATCATTGAAAAGGCCTAGGGTTACTCCATTAACCTTATCATGGCTCATGGGAGTGTCCTTGGAGTGGAAACTTGGTCAAAATGCCAAAAATTTCAATTTTCAAACATCGTTAAGGCCTTCTGAGGTCCGGTTCCTTACACCTTCCCCTTTCGTATGGACCTCAAAAATCTGCTCTAGGATTCTGAAGTTTATTTTCATGTCTTCTAGCTTCTTCCTTATCAAGTCTTTCTCAAGTAAGAGTAGCATAAAATAACAGAAGTTCTCATGTTGTAAAATTTCCACATTCTTTCTGATGGAATCATTCAAATCGTCTTCAAATCTCCTACACTTATCTTTTTCCTATTTGATAATATCTCCATCATAATGAGAAAACCTTAAAAACTTTTGTTGATACTCAACAATAGACATGCCTTATTGCCTCAAACTTAAAAACTCCTTCTTCTTAGCATCCCAGTAGGCAGGTGAAACATACTTCATATGAAACTCCTTAACAAAATCTTCTCAAGTACTAGGAGATTTTATCTTGGAATTTAGAACACTTATCCACCAATCATAAGCATCCTCTTGTAATAATGAGATAACATACTTGAATTTTGCAGTATCAGAACACTCCAACTTCTCAAACAGCCTGTCCATGTGTTCCATCCATTGTTCAGCATCAGTGGGATCAACATTGCCTTCAAACTCAACTACCCCTATTTTTCTTATTTTCTCAAAGTTTATCCTATTAGTATCATGCATCGTTTCAGCTATTAGATGGAAGAATTCAGTCATCTGTTGGAATGTAGAATTCATAATCAAGGTACCATGGCTCATGTGAGGATGTGGACCAGGTCTTCCACCTTATTGGTTTCCCACTCCAGGCACACTAGTATGGGGAGAAAATAGATCCGAAAAATGTTCACCAATTCTTCTAGTGCACGAGGTTAAAAATAAGAGTTATATGATCCTTCACATGCAGCTTCCATTGGTCTACCAGAAGAAGATGGCCTAACTTAATTCCATTAAAAATGAAGATCACATTGCATTAGAGACATGTATATGATGCTTATGCATTCTACATGAAACAAAATAGTATTGATCGTATAAGTGAGCAACTAGCATAATTTGAACCTTTCATAATAGAAACAAGTATACAAGTAAATGACAACAAAAGTCCTAGAATTACAAACCTAGGCTTTGATACCAACACTTGTAGCAATCCCCTTAGGAGGATGTTACTTTTAACTGGAAGAAGTACATAATACTTGTAAAGTTTGCAAGAAGCATAACATAGAATATTGATCATATTCTAGTGGTGAAATTAGGCCTATTCAACTTAGTTAAAGAAATGATAATTTACCATAAATTTCATTTGACCTCAATTTAGACACATAAAAATTTCATTTCTTATGGTGGTACAACTGTCAAAATAATTTAAGAAAACACTTTAAGAGATTTTCATTTATCTTTTCATGCTACTAAAGCTTACGTTAAACTAATGCAAACTCATGAGTACCAAAATTCCCTAGCTCATGCTTCGTGTGGATATTCCAAATCAAGCAGTAGGTTAGTAGATTAAGAAACATGGCTTGGCTTATCCAAACAACAAAATTGGTTACCAAATTTAAGTTACAAATCATATTGTCTTGATCTAAGTAGCGTTCAAATTAACATATAAATGTACAACTCATGGATCATATACATGTCCCAAGACTAATACAAAATTTAAAGGCCTATATGAAAATGTGATCTTCTTTAAAGCTCCTAAAATTTTTATCTCCAATGGCCTGCTTCAAGTGTCTCCTCAGACATTTCCTACGATAGAAACAACTATCGCTAAGCATAGAGCTTAGTGGTGTAAAAACTACAAGTAGGAACTTTCAGATCCTTCAATTACTTTCTCAAGTCATGGGAGACATAATTACAACATAATAAATAAACCAAGGGACAAATATATCAAGAGTGTCAAGTATGATATTTAACGGTGTAAGTATCAAAAGCTCGTAGAACTGTCTTTGCAAGAGGCTTAAATAACAAGTTTTGTCCAGTATATATGTCATGCCGTCACTCCAAGCATAATCAAGTATCAAGAAGAACCAAAGCTCTGTATCAAGAAGGGTGGAAACCCTATAATCAAGACAACCAAGAGCCAAATTAAAAATGGCTTTCTAGTTCGTACTTAAAATGGATGATTTCCATACTTAAAACGAACCAAAAATCCAAAGTCAAGAAGGAAAAAGATCCGAATAAAGAGGCATGTCAATGGTGACAAATTCATATCCATAAGAAGGACAAATTTCAAAAGAATGTCAAGTGATCGAGCAATTCATACAAGTGGACAAACTAAACAAGTGTCTTGCAAGTCACAAATACCAATCCAGAAATATAAAACAACAAGAAGGTAACCAAAGTAACAAGATAACTATCAAATGTACCAGTAGGTAATAAAAACACAAGTACAAATTTTTATACAAACATTTTTCCTTTAGTACATAATTAGCCCTACCAAGTTCAAGTCATGGATCAACACGACATTGTTCAAACAATTTCTTTAAGTTTGTACAAGGGTATAACATCTTAATCACACAATCAAGTAATCATTTAACATTCCACACATTCAAAAGGTGAAAGTTTACAAAATAAATACCAAAAATGACCTAGTTTGTGCAATTCTCACAATCTGGGTAACTTGACTACCTTGTGTTATAACTAAATTTTGAGTTGGTAAATGATAGACTAGACTTTTTAGTATTCATAAAAATTGTAGATATATGTATTAAATTTGAAAAAAATCAAGAGTCACCAGAAAATACATTTCACACAAAAATTATAATTAAAACACTGATAGTTGCACACAAGGGATTCTTAAGTCAAGAATCTGGACAAAACTTGTCCTAAATCGCATTAACTATTTCGAATTCAAAACTGTCAAAATATGTAACGACCCGTTAATTCATTTTGAGATAAAGAGTTTTGTATGTTATAAAAGATTTATCTCTTAAATTTTAAAGGGGCTTTTTGGACTATTTAATAACTTTTGTTATTTAGTTCAGGGATAATTTTAGATGATTAATTTAGTTGTAGACTAAAGTAATAATTTAATTAATACCCTATACTATTTATCTCATATTTATTAAAAATAGGTTAATAAGATTTATCGCTTTTAGTACATAAAAATAAATAAGTAAAAACAAAATTAAAAAAAAGAAAGAAAGGGTTAAAGAAGGGGGCAGAATGCCCCCAACATTGGAAAATCAATAGAAAAGAAAGGAACAGAGGCGCACAAAAACAAAATGACTAAAATAGCAAAAATAAAGACATGGGAAGAAAAAAGAAAGGGAAAAGAGTAGAGAAAAATTGTAATTTTCATTCCAAACATCAAGATAATTATTCTTGTCCGTTCAATTAAATTTTTATGTGATTATGAGAAGATTTTTAGGGTAAAAACATGTACAATTCATACTTAATTAAGAAAATATAGTTCTAAGATTTTAGAATAAAATCTTGATTTGGAGCTCAAATAATAATGCATTTTAGCTAAAATTTTACATGTGAGTTTATTTTATTATGGGTAAACATAATTTGAATTTTTTTTTATATTTGAATTTGGGGACTCTGAGTGGCCTTTTTACCCAATTTTTGAGCCAAAATAAACATAACAGTATGGGTGTCGTTGAATTCGTATTCTTATGGAGATTATATATTTTATAAATTTGAAACATTCTGAGCTATTGGAGAAAGAAAAAGCATTGGTGAGCTAGCTTAGCATTGATTCTTTGATTGAGGTAGGTCATGATTTATTCTATGTGTAGAGTGACTCTCAATAGTAATTGATATTCATTGTGTGATGTTTTGAAATTATTCTATGCATTTAATTATTGTGGTTTGGATAATTTATATGTGTTGTGATTGGTTTACAATACCAAGACCATGAAATTCATAATCGTGAACTTACCTTACCAAAATTATGCCTTGAACAAAGAAGGCTTGATGAAATATTGTTAATGAAGTGGAAAGTAATGATAAAAAATAATGAACTAAATATATTTGGATCGAATGTCATGTTTTGACACAATATTATGGGATCAGATGTCACATTCCAATACGATATTATGGGATCGAGTGTCATGTTACAACACGATATTATGGGATCTGGTATCACATTCTGATAGGATATTATGGGATTAGGTGTCATATTCCAACATGATATTATGGCATTGGATGTCACGTTCTGGCATGATAATAATAAAAGAGAGCATATTAAAATGATTGAATATACTCAATTTCAAATAACTCATTTCTAAAAGACGTATGGTGTGGAGGCTTGAGTCCTCATGTATGTTCTTGATATTGTTGACTGATGTACTTATTTTATTGTGTTATCACTTATGTTTGTTACTTGTTGGTTGCCACTGTTAAGTGCTATGGTTGATTTTTCACTATTACTTTGTATATATTGATTTCTATTTTGAGTCGGCCAATGATACCATCTCAGTACATGTTGCCCGTACTAACCCCTACTTGTATTTTTCTTTCTTTTAATTTATGGTGTGCAACGGGTGTTCCATCGATTTTAACTTGACCTTAGCTCTAGCCCCTCTCCAGTATATCAAATTCTAGGGTGAGCTATCCTTCTAGCTTGTAGTGATTTCTCTCGGTCATGAAATAATGTCCTTAGTTTTTGGACATAAATTATTATTTTTATTTATTTTTGTGTTACTACTCTTAGACTTAGTATTTGAGATTAGATTTCCTTGATGTGATAACTTTATGATTTGGAGAAATGCTATGTAATAGACTTAGTGATTTTATTATTTCTAACTTTATGCTGTGTATTTTATAAGTTGAACAACTATATAGGTTGGGATTCGTATCGTTGGTTCACCCATCTAGGAGGATAAGTATGGGTGATACTCACGACCCATTATAGGTCATGACAAACTTGGTATCGAAGCTCAAGGTTCAGTGATCTCATCACATAAGGACAAATCTAGTAGATTCTTGCGAAACAGTACGAGGATGCCTTTACTTTTCTTTGAGAGGCTACAGGGCCTTAGGAAAACTCCTTTCTTTATTTCTTTCAAGCTATTACTTGAATCCAATTGGTATATAGGTGATACCAATTGGTATCTAATCTTCTTCACCCTCTTTCGCAATGGTTGAAGCTAGAGCAACATACAGTTATTGTAGCTTCTCGTACGAATGCATCCTTGGAGATAGACATGTTTTCCTGATTGACTACAAGGCCTATAATGACTAGTGACCAACATGATATTTTGTTACGTTCTTGAAGTTGAAACCCCCAATCTTCTAAGGTACTTAATCTGAGGATTCTTATATTTTTCTTGTTAATTGCTATGAGTTGTTTCATAATATGGATTAAGTAGAGAGATTTAGTATTGAGTTTTTGACACACCAACTTCAAGGAGATGGTAAAATATGGTAGAGGTCTAGAAAAAGCACCATCTATGACTTATATAGCTTTTTATAACTTCTTTATGGAGAAGTATATTACTCGGACCTTGAGGAACAAGAAGAGAGTTAAGTTTATGAATATAGATCAATAGAAGATGATTGTTGTAGCCAGTGAGGCCAAGTGTTGTGCCTTATCCAAATATAATACTTAAACTTACTTTAGTTCAAAAGAGTAGATTCATCGTATTATGAAGGGATGAAAGTCAAATTTGCAGATTCCAACTTATAGGCAGCTACTTTAGCAAAGTCTTTAAGGAAGTGATTGATTTCGTAATATAATAGAGGGGGTGAAGATAGATGCTTCATAAAGATGATAACATCTAAGAAGTTTTATAAAGGAGGCGGGTTTAGTGGTTCTTACTCTAAAAGGCAGACCTTTTGAATTTAGTTGGCTCATCCTATTTGGTTCTCATTCCATATTTTGGATGAAAATTATCTCCATTCTTCTCTGCCTAACAGAGTCCCACTCTTGATCCTAAGACTTATTAAATATATGATAAATCGGGACATATTAAGAAATATTATGCAAGGAAGATTCAGACTTGGTATGATACGGATTATAGAGTCCCAACAACTAAAAGTCGGGGTGACTATGGTAGGGGTTGTCATTCTAGAAGGCGTAATGGCCAACATCTTGGTGGTCATCAGTCCAATCAGGGTGATGAGCAAATTGGAATTGTTGGAGCATCGCTCGATAGGGGTAATGGACAAATAGGTGACAAAACCCATTGTTATGCTTTTCCTAGGAGAATAAAGGCAAAGGCATTTGGTGCTATTATTATAGAAACGTTTTTGGTCTGTGATCACATAGGCTATTTGGGTACTATTTTCTTAGTCAATACGACGTGTTCTAGTGGTGGATCTAATGTTTTTTCATGGTGTAGTACCAGTGGTATATGAAAATGAATAGATCACTGTTAAGTGCAAATATTAATTACTTAAAGAGTTATTAGTTTTATATTATGCTCGTATAATAAGATTCATTATTGTATCCATATTTTAGAAATCAACTAATTTATTACTATGAACACTTGGGTTAAGAATTGATAAGAAAAATTTTAGTGGTGGATCTTTGGTACGACTAATGCGTAATTCGTGAAATATAAGAGAAAGGATGGACAGAGCCCGCTAATGATATCTTAAGAATTTTAAATGGGGATTGGTGATTTCATAATAAGCTCCAAGGGAGTGTATCAATAATGAAATGATAAGCTTATGAATAAATAAAGTCCCAATGAGTAACTTGGGGGAAGGCAATGGAAGATTTTAGTAGGAGAGTGCGTATAAAAATTGGGTTAGTCCTTTAGATTCTGTTGGTATAACTAGATTTAAAGTATCATATTGATGATAAGATTGACGTCAAAATGATGGAAATGGCTACTGAGCATAATGATAATAAGAATTCATGATAGGTTATGATCATGATGCAAACATATTTGAAAGATTTTTTATTAAATGAATTCTATATGGCAATAATGACTTATATATCTTTAAAGTTGATTATTGCTATTTGATGAGTAACGTGATCATATAAAAAGATGTAGAATGTGTTATGACACTACTCGAATAGAATTAAAAAGAGATAGAGTCAAAAACAAATAAAATTAGTGAGATGTAGATTAGCCTTTAGAAAGATACAAGAACAAAGACATTCACTCTGATGGTCAAGGTCAAAGATGTATCTTCCGAGAGAATGGAGAATTGAATTCAAAGATACGTGGTTCCATCTATTCTGCTTTAGTTATAGTGATAATGTTACATATTATTGATCTGAGTTAGAAAACTATTAGGTAATATTTGATTTTATATATATATATGTGCGGCTTGAATATGGCGATAAACTCTTTTTGTGATTTTGAGTATGGTAATTAGTACATTGAAATTTTTATAAAGGATATGGTGAGGTCCATAAAGAGGCTATCAATAATAAGTTAAGATATATGAATTCATAAAGATCTTTATGGTATGACTTAATGTTGATAGATAAGGGGAATTGAGTTATATGATTGGAGTTAAAATTCAAGTTCTTCATAGTTAGTCTATGGCTTCCCATATGGCTTTTTCTAAAGATTGACTTCTGCACAACACCTTTACAAATACAACCTTTTTAATTCTCAACTTGCGAAGTTGATGATCAAGGGTTTGGACTGGGATTTCTTCACAACTTAAACTATCCTTCACTCCAATGCTTCCAACAGACACAACTAAGGATGAATCTCCCAAAAACTTCTTAAGCATAGAAATATAAAAGACCGGATGGATGTCTGCTAGCTTTTGTGACAGCTCCAACTCATAAGCTATGTTTCCCAATCTCTTCACAATTTAGTAGGGACCAATGTATCAAGGACTCGACTTTCTTTCTTCCCGAATATCATTACACCCTTCATAGGTGACACTTTCAAGTATACCCAATCATTCACTTCAAACTCCAGGTCCCTCCTCCTAACATTAATGTAGGACTTTTGACGACTCTATGTCATTCTCTTGGATGATATTTACCTTATCCATAGCTTACTGTACCAAGTTACGCCCAATCAACCCTACTTCACCTACCTCAAACCATCTAATCGGTGAACTACATCTCCTCCCATAGAGGACCTCATAAAGAACCATTTGGATACACAAATGAAAGTTGTTGTAGGCAAAATCAATCAGAGATAAGTGATCATCTCAACTGCCCTTGAAGTCAATGACGCAGGCCTTCAACATATCCTCTAAGGTTTGTATCGTCCGCTCTGTCTGACCATCAGTCTGAGGGTGGAAA
This sequence comes from Solanum aculeatissimum, assembly GCA_038996855.1. Classification (NCBI taxonomy): domain Eukaryota; kingdom Viridiplantae; phylum Streptophyta; class Magnoliopsida; order Solanales; family Solanaceae; genus Solanum; species Solanum aculeatissimum. Next base: position 32,645 of record JBCEWC010002121.1, read on the forward strand.
GCAGTACTAAGGTTCACCTTTGAACCTAGGCCTTTTTAAAAAGGACTTCCAAAATTGGGCATTGAACTGAGCTCCCCTATTTGATATGATGGACAAAGGAACTTCATGCAACCTGACAATCTCTTGAATATACAATCATCCATAGTCCTCTGCCGTATTGGTAGTCTTTACCACCAAGAAGTGGACTGATTTAGTCATCCTATCAACAACCACCCGAATTGAATCATGTTGTCTGCGAGACCCCGATAAGCCTGTGATGAAATTGATATTGATTATCTCCCACTTCCATTTTGGAATTTCAAAATTCTGGGCTACTCCTCAAGGCCTTTGGTGCTCAACCTTTACTTGTTGGAAGTTTGGGCACTTAAAAATAAAGTCTACAATGTCTCTCTTCATCCCACTCCACCAATAAACCTCTCTCAAGTCACGATACATTTTTGTAGACCCTAGATGGATAGAATATCTAGAGTTATGGGCTTCTTTCATGATCCTTTCTCAAATATCGCCAACATCTGGAACACACAATCTACTTTGATATCTTGTTACCCTATCTCCCCCTTTGATGAACTCTATTAGTTTCTACATATGTACATCTTCCTTCAATTGGAGTAAGATGAGATCTTAGTCTTGCTTCTCCTTTACCTCTACTACAAGGGATGATGTAGACTCATTATGCATAAGTATTTCACCTTCGCTAGATTCATCTAGTTGAACTCCCAATCGAGCCAGTCTGTGCACCTTTTTAGCCAACTCTTTCTTCTCTTCTTCCACATGAACAGTGCTTCCCATAGACAACCTACTAAGAGCATAAACAACTATATTAGCTTTACCTGGACAGTAAAGGATGCTCATATCATAGTTCTTGAGTAACTCAAGCTATCTCCTCTACCTCAAGTTAAGCTCTTTCTGGGTGAATACATATTGCAGGCTCTTATGGTCTATAAATACATCAACATGGCTCCATATAAGTAGTGGCACCAAATCTTGAGTGCAAACACCACCGCAACCAATTCTAAGTCATGAGTTGGATAGTTTCTCTCATGGTTCTTAAGTTTTCTGGAAGCATAGGTTATAACCTTACCTCTCCGTATTAGAATACATCCCAATCCCACTCTAGAAGCATCACAATCAACCACAAAACCATCAGTCCCCTCAGGTAGAGTCAACCACAAAACCATCAGTCGTTATCCAGTTTTCAACTCTTGAAAACTCTTCTCACACTCATCGAACCACTGAAACTTAACTTTCTTCTGAGTCAGCTTAGTCAATGGAAAGGACATAAAAGAGAATTCCCTTAATAAATTATGGTAGTAACCAACCAAACCCAAAGAACTTCTTATGTCAGATAGAGAAGTGTGGCTAGGCTAGTTCTTAACTGCCTCAATCTTCTGCATATCTGCTCAAATACCATCACCCAAAACAATATGGCCTAGAAAAGCCACAGACTTGATCCAAAACTCACACTTGGAAAATTTTGCATACAACTCACTATCCTTGAGCATTTGAAGAACAATTCAAAGGTGATCAACGTGTTCTTCCTCATCTCTGGAGTACACAAATATGTCATCAATAAATACAATCACAAACATGTCAAGGTACTGTCTGAACACTCTTTCATCAAGTTCAAAAAAACAGCAGGAGCATTGTTCAGTCCAAAGGACATTACCAGAAACTCAAAGCATCAAAAGTGTTGTATTTTGGAAGCATATCAAATATTATCCATAATATCTCAAATCTTAAGATTTCATCTCAATTTATCAATAAGATCATGATTTTCTCAATTTTTGGCATAATTAGAATCACATTTCCAAAAATATTCTATCATATATGTCCATCTACTCATGAATCAGTCTAGATCTTACAATTATCACATGAGCAAGTCCAATAACTCATATCCAGTCCCATAAAGGTTAGTCAAACCTACCTCAATGCCAAAATAACACTTGGACAAATATTCAATCAACTCAAACCTTCAAACGATCACCAAATCGATCAATTGCTATCAAAAATAGATACTACGCATCAATAGATGAATTTTTATACCCATATTGGCATGAATTAGGCTTAGGGGCAAAATGAAAAAAATTAGGGCTAAAGTTTGAAGTTCTCTGTAACGACCCGAAAATTTTCAAAACTTCTTTTGGTTGATCTTGTATGACTTTATACTGGTCATGGTTGAATTTTTATAGCCATGAGTTGAGTTTAAGTGGCCGAATGCAAAACGGATTATTTGGTGGCCTAGAGAGGCCGTTTGAGCAAGTATTTTGAGGAATCATAACTTTTGTTATGTGATGAAATGTGTGCGATACTACATATAAAATTGAATCTCTTTGAGTTATCTTCATGACGCAACTGGTTTCACTCAATTAAGAGTTTGTATGAGGAAGTTATGACCAAAACAGTGAGACTGCCCGTAATTCAAAAGACGCTGGAAATAGGCTCTGGAAATGGTCCAAGGACAGGAACACGGATTGTGTGAAGGTACACGGTCTATGTGAGGGTCCGTGTGGTGACCTAGTGGGTTCAGGGTGGTCAGGGTCCAATCCCTAGACCAAGTTAAGTCCCACGGACCACCCCACGGTCCGTGGGACTCCAAACGGTGTGTGCGGGGGGGTCCGTGAGGTGGGGCAGTGTGTGGCCAAGGCTGTGGGCTGGTATCTGGGCCAAGTGTGGCTCCATATACTAGTACACGGTCTGTGTGAGGCCACACGACCCATGACACCATTCCGTGAAGTGATCCAGAAAGTCCCCGATAGTTCGAGACGAAGACGAAACCAAGGCATGGTACACGGTCCATGTACCATTGGATGGACACCTGCTGTCAACCGTGTGGCACTATTTTTCAGTTAATTATCCATTTCATTAATGGTTAATTCGTACTTTAATTAATTCCTAGGCCCCTTTTAGGATTTTTAAGGTCCCCTAAACCCCCTTAACCTAACCCTAACCCCTTTTCATCCATTCTAACACTCTTCATTACACTTTGAAATTTTCTAAATTCTCTTGACCTCCGTTGTTGAAAGCTTGAAGAAAGTTGGGGAATATCACCTTTCTTGCTTAGTTCTTCAATTCTCTTGCTTAAATTCAAGGTATGTGGGTTTGATTCGTAGATTCCCTTTCATCCATGAAGACCTAAGAACCCTACTCTTTAATATTTTTGATTTTAAGTTTCTTTAAGTTATGGGTTCTTTAAATTTTGAAGTATTTTGTTGATTGGGATTATGTGTTGTAGAAATTAGGTGATTTAATCATGATTTGTTTTTTTTAAACAAAATAGGTATTTTATATATAATAATTAAAAGTACAAACTCATTTGGGCCTATTTCCCAAATCCACATTACTGGAAAAACAAATTTACAAAGGTCTAGAGGCCCATCTTGGTGAGCCCAAGAATGAACCTCCAGCACCAATAAGAGTTGTATAGGATTGCCAAACACATTTTCCCTTTCCTAGCTTCTCTAGATTCTCCTAGATGTTGCTATCAAAAGTAAGCTCCTGATCTACGTGAACCTTTCATTTATAGTCTCTGTTCATATATCTGAAGCTTCTTGTTTGTCTTTTAATCATGATTTGAGTTTGAATTTTATGAATGTTCATGGAAACTCTTGAAGGATCAATGTGCATGTCCCTTTATG
>JBCEWC010002122.1:0-36278 GCA_038996855.1 Solanum aculeatissimum
ATACATTTTTTTTTTATCTTTTTTGTCTGGGGTGGGGTGGGGGTGGGGCGGGAGTTGGGGGCTGTGGCGGGGGATGGAGGGCCCAAGGTGGAGTAAATAATTAAAATTTTCAAAATTTGAAATTTTTGTAAAAAATAAAATTTTAATTTTTTTTAATGTGGGAATGGGAGGTGGGGACAAGGGATGGGGGATTGAGGCGGGGATTGAGGCGGGAGGGGGAGATGGAGGGTTTGAGGTGAAGTAAAAAATTTAAATTTATAAAATTTAAATTTTTAATAAAATAAATTTATTTTGGTCAATTACAAATATTTCTTTTACTTTTCTTTTTTTTTAAAACTATAAATAGGTAGAATATTGTTAATGATGTAACATTTTCTTTTTTAGAAAATATATATAAATAAAATAACATCACAAGATTGGACATAAAATTCACATCATAGCAAATGTATCTTACGCAGGGCTACTAAATAATCGTGTCTAATTGATAAAAAAATGAACAAATTTGAGTGCCTGTACATTTGTGCAAAACTCTTTGGTGTGATTTGGCATTACCCTTTTGTTTTATCTTTCTTTTAAAAGAATAAATTTCTCAGCCCCATCACAAACAAAGCTCAATGCGTATCTTCGATAACACTTCCCACTCTTCCAAGAAGGTACTAAAGTTTTTTTTTTCTATTTTAGGTATTAATTAATATGTTTTCTTTTGCTGATTTATGAAGTTTAATGCTGAAAAAAAATGGCAGCAGCCTAAGGAAGAAAAAGAATGGTTAGGAGCAAGTTTCAAGCCCGAGAATTTTATTCCAGGAATTGTAATTGGTTTCATTATTGGGTTGTTGTTGGATTTTTCGAAATCCTCCAAAAGTAACACTTTGAAGAAGACAAGTAATTTGTTGAGCAGAAATCAACCTGAAAAGACTTTGGCCCCAGATAAGGCTGATGAAGAGCTCAAAATGGTTTGTTTTATTCTTTCTTCTTATCCGTAATTTCTCTCAATTTTGTGGTATTTTGTTTGTGAAAGATTGTTGGAATTAGTATAATTTTGATTTGTTTAATTTTGAACATTTTATTTGTTCAATGTTCAGGTGAGTAATTGTTGGAATTAGTATCCTCATTTAGTTATTAGCGTATTATAAAGACGCTTTTATTCTGTAGAAGAAAATCCAAATCCGGAATATAGATGTCTTTTTGAGATAATAACTAATTATTGAGTGTCCATCTGAGAAATCAACCTTATTTTCACTTCTGCCTGTGCATTTTTTATTACTATTTGGGGCTTTTTGTTATACTAATGCTGAAAGGACATACAACTGAACAAGGGACTGCAAAGTGAATTCTCTGATAAATATGTTACTATGATAATAAAATAGGCAGATGAAAGGATTAATTGGAAAACTAGTTTTAAGAGGATTAGTCACTTTCGTAAGAAAAAAAAGATTGTAACTTCTTATAACATATTCTGGTTGTAACTCTTGCTTTGTCCATCATAATGCAAAAGCTAACTAGATCTGTAAGAATTATTGGGTGATACTAGTTTGTGGAAATCCCTGCGCATTCAAAAATTTGTTTCACTATAGTAGTATATTATTAACTTTTAACTAGGATATGAATGTCCAGGCATAATCTTTTCCTGTGAACTCTTTCTACAGTGGTAATTTCTCAGGCTTAGTAAATATGTTGACCATTAGATGCCCCTGTAAATTTTTTTAATTAGATTGTTGTAGCCGAGGTTCCATGGTATATGCTATTTGCGGATGACATAGTACTAATTGATGAGACTCAAAATAAAGTTAATGATAGGTTAGAGATTTGGAGACATACTTTGAAATCCAAAGAGTTCAAATTGAGCAGGAGAAAAACAAAATATTTGGACTGCAAATTCAATGTTGCAAAGGATGAAACGAACATTGAAGAGAAACTTGCCACTCAACCTATTTCTAAGAGAGAAAGCTTTAAATATCTTGAGTCCATCATCCAGGGTAGTGGTGATATTGATAATGATGTCACACATCGTATTGGGGCAACATGGATAAAGTGGAGGCTTTCCTCTGGAGTATTGTGTGATAAGAAGATACTACCTAAACTTAAAGGTAAGTTTTACACATTGGTGGTTAGACCGTTGTTGCTTTATGGGGTAGAGTGTTGTCCAGTCAAAAACTCACGTATCCATGAGGTGCAGGTTGCAAAGATGAAGATGTTGACATGGATGCGTGGACACATCAGGGCTGATAAGATTAGGAATGAGACCATTCAGGAGAAGTTAGGGGTGACCTCTGTGACTGACAAAATGAGGGAAGCAAGATTACGATGGTTTGGGTATGTGCAGAGAAGAAGAACCGACACTCCTGTTAGAAGGTGCGAGATGTTGGATTTAGGAGTTACACGGAAAGGTAGAGGTAGACCGAAAAAGTATTGGGGGAGGTGATTAGACAGGATATGGCGCTACTTCATCTCATCGAGGATATGACCTTAGATAGAAAGGAGTGGAGGTCGCATATTAGAGTAGAAGGTTATAGGCTAGTAGGGAGAGGATGATGTTTGACCTTGTAATATAGTAGGTTAGTAGGATTAACCATGTCTTTATATCTTGTGTTATTATTGTCCGTCGTATATTTGTTACTTTTATTGTATTTATATATTATCATGTGCTTTCATATCTAATATCTTCTGCTTTTGGAGCTTGATATTTTTGAGATGAGGATCTTCTGGAAACAACATCTCTATCTCTATGAGGTAATGGTAAGGTCTACGTATATTTTACCCTCCCCAAACCCCACTTGTGGGATTCCACTGGGTATGTTGTTTTATTGCTGTAGCCGAGGTGGGCAAATCTTCGATTTTTGATACCTAGCACTAGAGATACTTCCTATAGTGTCAATGTTGTTGCTAGGCTTCTTGAAAATTAATAAGGAGCATGTACATTTTTGATGGATTGAAAATTGGCATCTTCAATAAACACAGTGCCCAAAAAGTAAATTGAACTTTCTTTTTAAAAAAAGGAACTTCAACACAATTTAGCTCCTATTACTGCTGCTTCCCCCCCTTCTTTTGACTTGCGATTTTGGCTGCTAACTAGTAAGAATCAGAGGTGATGGCTCAAAGGCAATTACCATTCATGTAATTTTTTTCCTAAATTAAAGGAGGAACCTTGTTTGTTTCTCCATATCGTGTTTCCTTATCTTGAAAACACTAGAATCCAGCTTTTTCCCTTTGAGTTTGTGTATGTGCGAGACAGTGTCTGTGTTTACTATGTTCTTTTTTTATTTCCTTAGAAAAAAGATACTGTACTAACCTCATCATAAATTTTATTGTTTTATAAAATATATTGCTGTTATTGTTTTATTGCATGTTGAACAATTAGGTACTCTATCCCACCCCACCCCCAAAATTCAGTCCCTTTCTCATTCACACACGAAATCAAATAAGGAAAAAGAAATTGGTAATTGGATCATTGTAAGTGTGTTTGTGGCTGTCTTTATGTTGAAAAAATATGTAAAAACGCCATTTTATGACCTTGAGATATATAATACCAGGTATTAGTTGTCAGACAAGACCTGAAAATGGCACAAGGAAAAGTTGCATCCCAGTGTGCTCGTAAGGAATCAATTCTTCCATATTTTGCAAGTTCCTCATGATGTTTTCGTGGTCTGTGTCATAATATAACGGTTTAATTAAATGATGCAGATGCTGCTACTGGCATGTATGCAGACCTTATGCAAAGGTATCTCTTCATGGATTGTGCTCTACTGCTGAGAACAATCAAAGACATTAACCCTGAGTGTCATTTTCCATAGAAAGGACAAGCAGAACTAAGTAGTTTTACAGTTACACCAACCGTATTGGCTCTTAAGCTCCTTGCTGGTGATGTGCAACTACAAAATTCCATTTCAGTGTGGTTGTTATTGAACTTGGAATTTTATTGTCTTCTAGATCCCACTTACCTGAGTAGCGTTCTTTTGTTAGATGAAAAAACTACAGTATGTGCTGGCCCTCCGCAAGCCCCAACAATATCTGATCCAAATTATGCATTTCCACTCCCGAGCATTTAAGGTTTATCCAGTGCAGCTCTGCGTTCTGTCTCTACTGTGGATGCACACCCCTTCCCAGTTTCTATCCTCATCATGCTTTTTTTATGCATGTCAATATATGAAACTATGGAAATCTTTTGCTGGAAAAGTCTTCTCCTTTAGAGCTGTATTATTCTCAACCCAAAAAAAAGAGAGGAAGAGCTGTATTGTTCTCAATAAGTATCCAAGAAACCAATTGGCCTGTAACAGCCTGATGACCCCATTTCTTTTGTGGATTGCCAGTTTCTTTTTCTTTTTTACTATAAAGATATGAAGTGATATAATTTGATAATTTATTGGAAGAATTACCTAATGCAGTGATCGGTATCTTTTGAGGCGATGGGAACAATGTGGACAGCCCAAAATAGTTGTTACCTGCAAGAATCAGCACGAAATGTAAGTAGGTGATCCTACTCTATGTTTCTCTGCCCTTAGACACCACCAATGTCCACTCCTACTTGTGAAGAATGTGTCATCATGGTTGAAAAATGATTTGCACTGTTTTATAAAATTACAACCACGCCTTAGTCCCAAACAAGTTGAACTCTGGTGTATGAATCATCATTGACCATGATTCTCCATTTAAGGTTGACACTGTTTTTATATTTCTGGAAAATGTTCTATAGGAATAAGTTGAAGGAAGCAGCTGAGAACATTGGTCTTCCAACTTTTGTGGTTGCTGATGCAGGACGTACACAGGTATCTTTTCCAGGGAATAATGTAAACTGATGATACTTCCGTGAAATATATAAAGAGTATATTAAGAACTTGTAGGAGAGAGATAGCATTGGAACAACAGTAGAGTTGCTCTTTGGTAATGTTTTCTTCACAATTTAATCATGGAAATAAAATCTTCGAAAAATTGTTAGGAGAAGGCTGCATACGATATATGTCTTACTCTCCACCTACCTCCACGGTACTCAGGGAGCACTTGATTCATGGAATAAGCACAATTATTAAAAAAAAGTAGAGACAAGTGAGTTGTAGAGAAGAGAAACTGTTTGAAAATACTTTGCTTGGAATCCTGTGAATATTTTGTAGCATATATGTAAATACAATAAGTAGCTTGATTTACTCCAATTATGATTAGGTATTGGTGTGTATTGATTTTCTTTCCTTTTTAGAACATGTAAACTTAGCTATTTAAACCCCAATAGCTTGAGGGAATAATCTAGCTGAGCTCACTCTCAAACTCTTGGTTTCTCACTTGTTATCAAAGCAGGACCAATCTCACCCAATGTTGGATCTCCTACATTAAAATTGTCGCCCTAGCCGTGATGTAAGGTGTTGAAGAATGAATAGAGTTCCACATTGGTGGTTAATGAGATGGTTGGTTTCCTTGTAAAGCTTGGACAATCCCCTTCCCTTTGAGCTAGCTTTTGAGGTATGATTTAGGCCCAAGACCTAATTTTACATGGCATTAGAGTCAGGTTCATCCCAATTTATGATTTACCAATATTGGAACCCATGTCTACGCACCAGATGTCCAGTCCTGCGTGTGAAACAGGGTGTTAAGTCCCACATCGGTGGGATGAGGAAAAGTTGGACTCCTTATATGGGTTTGGGCAATTCTCCCCTCGTGAGTAGCTTTTGGGGTTGAGTCAAGTCTAAGATCCATTTCTTTACATAGTATCAGAGTTTGCAGACGGATTTACCATGTCCCTAGCCCAAAATGAGCTATATATGTAATAGGCTTAGTATATATAATTTGTATGCACCAGTTTAAGGGAAAGTGCTAAAATACTGTGAATATTCTATAGCACATACGTATTTACAATAGGTAGCTTTATTTACTCCTATTATAATTAGTTATTGATTTGTATTGATTTTCTTTGTTTTTTATGACATATAAAGTTAGCTATTTAAACACCAATAGCTTGATAGAACAATCAAGTTGAGTTTTCTCTCAAACTCTTGTTAGCTCACTCTCACAATCTCTTGGAATCAATGTGGAGATGGCAAAGAACACAACAGATATAGAAGGAAATGATCAATATAGGCCATATCAACTAAGTTAGGATAAGTAGTTATTAGTATTACACTTACATTAGGTCTGGTGTTTGTTAGGAGACTTTTTGGTCTGTTTGATACTTGTATATTCTTGTAGGTCTAAGTTTAGATTAGATAACTTCTAGTTTTAATTTACTTCCAAATTGCATTAAAAGACGAATTATCTAGTGTTGGAATGTATATATGGATGGTTTATATAAATGATCCAACTAATTTGGGGTTAGGCATAGTTAATTGATTCACTGAGAACATCTAGAGACTGACAAGGGTATACTGCAGTATCTATTCTTGTAGGCAGCTCTCAGTTGCAGAAAGAATATTATAGGCATGTGATCTCATGTCTTCACATTACAGAGGAAGAATATGAGTTTTGTGATTCTGTTGGTTAAGTTGTAAACATAGAGAGATTCTTATTGAGTAGCTTCTTGAGAAGAGTCCTTTACTCCTTTCATTCTCTATATTTTTTCGCAAATGGTTCTCTTGCTTGGAAGCGAATACCAGATTCTAAGATTTTACTGCTGGAGGCTGGTGGATATCTTCTTTCTTGTTTTGTGCGCAATTGACAGTCCTCAGAACATGTTTATGTTTTTTGGAATTTGTATGATGCAGGTCGCATCAGGCTCAAGGACAGTTCTTGCAGTTGGACCAGGTTTACTTTTTAATTTGTTTGCCGTTATTCATATGCATTTCCCCCCTTTTTGTTATTTTCAATTGGTTTGTAGCAATACTATTTTGCTAATATATTATATCTGGTTGTACTTGTGCAACTGTATTGCTTTTCTGATGATATACTTTCCAGTATTTTGTGGTACTGAATTTATATATCTATTTGAGTCTCCCCAAATCATCATTTGCTAATAGATTATAAGATGCTGGAAACAACTTGTTTGAGGATGTTAAAAGGTCATTTCAACTTGTTTGTTAAAATTGAATTTTGCATCTGTGTGCCTTTCCTACAACAAATCAAATATGAATTTTGCAGTCATTTGTGTGATAGCATGGTAGCTCGGTTAGTGTTTGCGCACTACTTGTACTCAAAACTTATTTTACCATTGAGCAGGAAGCAAGTCAGCGGTAGATTCAGTGACTGGGAAGCTGCGCCTCCTTTGATGATATTGGTAGCTTCTGTTGGAACCTGTTTCAGATTTGAGCAACTTTTGATCCATGTTAGAGGTTCCATAGTTCCTGACATGAGGTATCGAGATACCTCGCTTACCTCTATTTTATTTCTATGGAATGCAGTGCATAAACTTGTCCAGTTTCCAATTTGTATGTTATCTCACATTATTCTTATATTTAATTATTCAAGTTGCAACAAATATTTATATTTAATTTTGAAATATAGCAACATTTCATTAATAATTAATTATGTTCTAATATTTCCTATGTAGGGCCCTAATTTATTTCAAATATTTTTTCTTTTTATTTGAGTTTATAAAATTAAAGATGTGTTTGGTTATACCTTTTACAGTATATGAAATAACATTCATGGTTGAATGTAGTACTATTTTTAAAAGTGAATAAGAAAACAAGGTATAAGTTATTTTTCAAATTTTTATGATCAAATAATTGATTTTCAAATTAAACAAATTTTATTCTAGAAAATGTAAACCGTAACTTTATCTTGAGGGCACTTCAAATATTTTGTTATTTCTTTATGTATCAATTAGCTAGTATTTTAGGCTTAAATGATTAATTTTATTTGCCACTATATTAGGATTACTTTTTGTACTTTTTCTTTTCGCTTTCAGTATATTAAGGGATTTTTTTTATGTTTTACTTTTACTATTAATTACTCATTTTTTAAAAATTATTTTTTCAACATCTAAAATTATATATTAATTAATTTGAATATTGTACAAAAATACTCATAGTAATCACTAAGTTAAGAAGTTTAAAGTTCAAAAGAAATAAATGAAAATAAAATAAAAAGAGTACAAGTTATAAATTAAGCCCAAATATTTTTGATGTCCCCAAATATGAATGACAACATCATTTACATTTGATGAAGTGTCATGCATATGGGCCACGTACGAATACCCTAGAGGGGAGTGGGGGGCATATTTATCTAAGGGGGAGTCAAAGGTCGATGGGGTTGAAAATGAGAATGTCAAAAGAGAAATTTATCAAAATAGCTATATTTTAACATTTAATAGGACTATTTAGCTACATTTTTAATATTTATTGACAATAGTTATATTCAGAGTTGTCATCCACATGATTTATGTATTCTTTACTTTTAAATTAATACATATAATTACTAATTAAATAATTGAAGAAAATCATGAGAAAATTTTCAAATATGATAGTTCTTTTCTGAAAATTTTCAATTACTTATATTACAAATTAAGAGAGAATAATCTTTCCCATCCTCATCTTCTTCCATTAACAAACTTCAATTCTTCATTGTAGATGATAATTTGATTAATTAATTTGTGGCTGGAAAACAAGAAATCAATATTTAGAATTCGAATTCGTGCAAATATCAATTAATTATTCAAATCATTTTTATTTTGAAGTCAAATTGTTTTTAATCTCAAAATTTTGAATGTTTTATTTCAAATTTAATATGTTGTGAAACTATCAATTGAAAATTAGTTTCTGGAGATATTTTGAATTAAAATCAAATTTTATATGTTTGTTTTGTTTAAATCTTCATTGATACAAAAAAAAAATTCTCAATTATTTTTTAATATAAATTTGAATAAAAAATATATTTTAGCTTATGGATATATTAATGATTTTTTTGGAATACAAATTAATTGTGGTACATAATTTTTGAAATTCAATTAAGCTGGAAGTACATTTTGTGTTGTATCTTTTTTGGTAAAAAAAAATTATATACTCGTTTAATTTCGAATACAAGTGTGAACAGAAGAAGTACTATTTAATTTTATAGATACTAATTGCATGTGCATAGTAGATTATGAATACAATTCAATTGACGAATCCTTTTGAATATTTCTATATTAATGATATGGAATACAAAGAGATTGAGATGCATTTTTATTTATTAAAAATAATGTGTTCTAGATATTTCTGTATACTCTTCTAATTTTTAACACAAATAACATGTTGAATGCATGCTCAATTGCTTTTAAATATAAATTTGAATAGGAAAAATACATTTTTAACAAATTGAATGTTTGTTTTTTGGATACACTTGTTTGAAAGAATTTGCGGGATACAAGTTCTTCATGCTAAATAAATACGAATATGCATTTGAACGAGAGGATACATTCAACACAAATAGTAATTTTGAAAAGGTATGTAATTTATGTTGGGATACAAAATTTGAAACCTATGACATTCAAAAAAGGATAAAAAAAATTAATGGATACATATTAATATATTTGAAACCCTATGAATATAATACTGAATACAAGTAAATATAATAAAATATAAAAATATATATATTTATATCTCATTAATTTGTATCAATAGTAAATAAAAAAAACACATATTTTAGGAGTTTGAAAAAAATATAATATATTTGTATCTTTTTAATTTGTATTTGCAGTAAATAAAAAAATAAAATAATAAATGACTGAAAGATACATTCAAAAATAAATATGAATACAAATTTGAACTAGGATATATTCAACACAAATACAAATTTTGAAAAAGATATCTAATTTATAATATGATACAAAAGTTTATAATGGAGAGAGAAAAATTTCTATTTTAAATTTTAAATATAAATGGTATGAAATAGTGTGGATCTAGTTAAAAAATGAGAGAGAGAGAAACGATTCTATTATTAATATTAAATATTTTAAAACAAAAAATTATAAATAAGTTAAAAATAGGGAATATTATTAGGATACTTTTGATTTGACATTAATTATAATGTAACTGTAATTAATAATTTTTTAAAAGGGTAGCTATTTTTAACAAATAAATTGAAAATCTTGACTATTTACATAATTCTTTCAATGTTAAAATGAGTTGAATTAGAGATTGGGTTGGGTTATGACCTGCTCAAATTTACTTTGGACTCAAATGGGTTGCGCTCAAATGGGCTAAAATTTGGGTTGAGTCATGACCCGTCCAATTTGACCTGCTCAATCTCAATAATTTTAATATATTATTTACTTTTTATAACCACAATTTGAATTTCAACTCAAGAAAATAAAAATAAAAAGTTACAAATAGATTTTTTCTAAATTAAATTTTTGGTCTTTAGACCATTTTATTAGCTGAAAACAAACAAAAAGTCTGGCCCAAGGCCCATCTTACACATTGTTGGTTTCCTAAAACATGAATCTAGAAAGCAAACTATTACTCTTCTTGTCTTCCACTTTTTCCGCCTCTTTTGTTACCCTAACATGCCTGATTGTGGAACCATCCAGCTGTATCGTCACCTTTCTTGGGTCATCTTCACTTTAACTTCTACTCCTAATGCTTTGATTGTTGTCTTCACTGCTTCTTGGTATGCTATTTTCTCTATTTGACTATTTTTCTTTGTTCTTCTGTGTCTCTCAACTCTACCTCTCCTCTTTCCAGATGGATGATGTTCTTCCCTAAGGGACTGAAGCTCTGTGCGTTTCATTTCCGATAAGTTCTTTACCCTTCGATATTCTTCCTCACCTTCCATCTTCCTTTTCGTAATCACCTCAATTTCTACATAGGTGAAGCCGAATTTCTCTCGTTTCGTTCTAATCCTAGCTCCGATAGTGATGAAACTTTTCTTCCGCTTGTTTATTTTTGATGAATTTTTTTGATAGCTAGAGTATGTCCTAGCTTCTGTACCAACTTTAATTTCTCTAGGTGAGCAGGGTGTACTTATGTGTTGACTGTTTCTTTGATTCTCTATGAAATAACTGTATGTGTAAATAGTTACCTTTAATCTGTGCATGTATACTCTACTCCATCTCCTTCCATGTTATCTCTGTGGAATGTTAATTCTTCTGATTTGTATTCTTAAATTTGGGATTTGAGCCTTGTCCATGTTGATTTGCTTTCTTATATTGCTTGGAAGCTCCATGAATGTGTTGTATTTTGTTGTCAATTGTGTTTCCACTGCTTGCTTAGCCAACATGTCTACAATACTGTTCCCCTCCCTGAAAGTGTGCGAAATTGTAGCCCTTAGAAATTGCACCTTAGTCTTGAAACTTTCCACCTTCTCTATCAGTTCCCATGGAATTTTCCATTGTCCCCTTATAACTCGATAAAAAAATAAAGAATCTATTTCAAATTCCATGAATTGGTAATTCCTATCTATACAGAATCTTAAAGCCTCTTCCATAGCTCCAACCTCAGCCCCAATATTAGTGTTTATTCCTATCCCTCCAGCCTTTGCATGAATCAAATCTCCCCTTGAATCTCGAATATAAAAATCATAAGAGCTCAGACCAAGGTTCCCTTGTGATGCTCTATCCGTATTACATTTCAACCTTTGTGCTTCAGATAATTTCCATACCACTTTCAGATAGAATAAAGTTAGTGTATACCTAGATAAATTATCTATAATATCCAACCAACTATTTGATTCAATCTTTATCCAAAGATATAGTGTTTTCAATAATTTATTAACAAGACCCTGTACTTGAATCACCATCTCCATGAAACAAGTGTTCACCCCATGTTTGAGACCATTTGTTCTCTTTCACAATGTCCACATGATGAAGGCTAGCATTGCCTTATATATCTTCTGTTTAGTGACAGCTTTATGTTTTCACCATGAGATGATTACCTGTTGTAAGTGCCTTCCTTCCATTGAAATACCTGCAAAATTAGCAAGTTGTCTCCATAGCTTTTCAACAATGGGGGGTGTTAGAAAAAAAATGTTCCATAGTTTCCTCCACCTTTTGCTCACAACACCAACACCTTGAAACCATCTGTATTCTCATTCTCTTCAAATTATCATCAGTAGGAATCCTTCTTCTCCACGCTCTCCACATAAAGATATTGATCTTAAAAGGAACTCTATTTCCCCAAAGTAGATCATAATAAACTCTCCCTTCTAGCTTTTTCCTCAAGATCCTCCTTGCAGATTTTACTGTGAACATTCTTTGAGTATCTCCCATCCACCAAGGCACATCATCAGTTTCAATCTCTGTTGATGGTTGAAAATTCTTTCTTATGTGGTCTACAGTCTCTGTAGATAGTTTTATGAGCAACTTTTGTTTATCCCAGTCCCTATTCGTCATAAATTCCTTTACTTCCAACTCCTCTTCTTCTGCCTTCTCACATTCAACATAGTACAGAGTCCCAAACTTGGTCCAGTTATCAAACCAAAAGCTAGAGGTGCCATTTTTGATTTGCTACCATATGTCCTGCTCCACCTCTTCCCTTATTGCCATTAATTTCCTCCATATCTTAGATGCCCCACTTCCATAAGCCATTACTGGATAGAACTTTTTGCAGTACTTGTTCCAAACAAATCCACCCCATAAAGAGGAAGATGTTGTCCTTAAATTTCACCATAACTTTGCAAAAGAGCCCTTGACATATCATGAAGAGATCTAAAATCAAGTCCACCCTTCTTTCTAGGATAATATAAACTTTTCCAAGCCACCCAGTGTTTATTTTTAGATCCAGTTGTATTTTTTCAAAAAAGTTTAGCAAACAATCTATGCAGTTTGTCAATAACTCCAACTGGTGGACTCATTGCAGACAATAAGTAAACATGCATAGATTGGAGAACATGTGCAATTAGGACATACCTTCCTCCATAGGATAACATCTTATTCTGCCACATGGCTATTCTTTTTACCATTTTTTTAGCAACTCTTTCAAATAACTTTTCCTCTGTCTTTCATAAAAGATTGGACACCCCAAGTAAGTGAAAGGAAACTTCCCTTGTTTGATACCAATAATTCTTTTTATTCTATTACAAATTGTTACTGGAACCTTCTCATGTAAGTAAAAAATGCTCTTGTCTAAGTTGATTATTTCCCCAGATACCATTTCATACTCTCTAAGAACTTTCA
The DNA here is from genome assembly GCA_038996855.1 of Solanum aculeatissimum. Classification (NCBI taxonomy): domain Eukaryota; kingdom Viridiplantae; phylum Streptophyta; class Magnoliopsida; order Solanales; family Solanaceae; genus Solanum; species Solanum aculeatissimum. The sequence goes on from JBCEWC010002122.1 coordinate 13,010, forward strand.
TCATTAGTTTCATAGGTTTGCTATCACCAGAACAAAATAGAATTGTATCATCAACATATGCTAGATGATTGATGTCCGGACTCCACTTAGGCATCCCAAAACCCTTGAAATCTTCATTTTCAAATAATCTATTCAAGCTTCTGGATAAAACCTCTGTTATAATGATAAAAAGTGTAGGGGATAAAGGATCCCCTTGCTTCAAATCCCTTGATGACTTGAAAAAGCCAAAAGAATGCCCATTCATCAATATTGAATACTAATTATTACTGAGCAATCTAACACCATGTCAATTATTCTTTCTGAGAAATTAAATCTCCTTAGAACCTGTACCAAATATTTCCATGAAACTCTATCATATGCCTTTGTCATGTCCAATTTAACTACCACATTATGCCTTTTACATCTTTTATTAATATCCCTTATGATCTCTTGTGTAAGAAATACATTCTCTGTAATACTTCTACCTTTTATAAAGCCCGACTGATTGACTAAAATGATGCTTGACAGAACCTTAACAATTCTTTCCTAAATTATCCTAGAAATAATTTTGTTTGAAAAAGTGCTCAAGCTTATGGGCCTTAAGTCCCCAAAATTTTCTACCACTTCTTTTTTAGGAATAAGGACCAGATTTGTGTGAGTAATGAATCTAGGGAACTCATACCCACTGAAGAAAGCTCTCACCATATTCCAAATGTCCTCCCCAACAATGTCCCAACAACTTTGAAAAATATCCCTGAAAAACCATCCTGGCAACTAGCACTGTTTTTATTTAAAGCAAAAATTATCTGTTTCACCTCTTCTTTTGTAGGCACCCTCTCCATCCTCTGGTTCTGCTCCTCTGTGATTAATTTAGGGATACATTGAAGCATAGAAAAATCAGTCACCTCATTTGTTTCCTTGAATTGCTCCATAAAAACATTTACAACCTCTTTCCAATATTCTGAGTAGTATTGATAATGTCTCCCTGTCTTGTTTTAATCTCCTTGATGTTCAATTTTCTTCTTCTCCCCTTCACATACTCATGAAAAAATTTAGTATTCCTGTCTCCATCTTTGAACCATTTCAGCCCCGCCTTTTGCCTCCAAATTTCCTCCTCCATCTTTAAGAAACTTTTCAACTCAGCATCCACCCTATTCAAATCTACCCTATTCTCTTCAGTAGGCAAGATTTCCAACTGAATCTCTTTCTCCTTAATTATGTCCTCCAACGTAGCAATTTTTCTGAACACATTATCAAAGGTATCCATGCTCCACTTAGTCAAAACACCTTTTAAACTTTTCAGTTTTAAGTGAACCTTTGTAAAAGGAGAATCCTTCACTTGAATTTTCCATGATTCTTCAACTACCTTCTTAAAATATGGATGTTTAGTCCAGAAGTTTAGGAATCAAAAGGCTTTCGGAACCTTATCTAAATTGGCATTGCATATGACATGGAGTGGTGCATGATTTGACCCCATTCTTACTAAATGATGTACTTCACTTTTCGGCATCCTGTCCATAAATACTTTATTAACCAATGCCCTGTCCAGTCTCTTGAAAATTCATTCTTCCTCAATTCTACCATTCTACCAAGTGTAGTTTTTTCCTGTAAATTTCTACTCCACCAATTCACAGGTGTTTATACATCTGACAAAGTCTTCTGTCTCCCTTTGAGTCACTGGTAGGCCACCTTGTTTCTCAGCATCTTCAACTATAGTATTGAAATCACCCCCTATAAGCCAAGGAATAAAATTAGTGCTCAATTGCTCTAAATTCTCCCATAGTTCCAACCTCTCAGCCTCTGTACATCTTGCATAAATTATTGTGACCATAAATCTTTTAGTTGTCCCTTTAAATTTGAACTTTAATGTTATCTGTTGGATACAATCTGTACTCCCTTCCAATTCCCAACTGTCTTTCGAAAAAATTTATATCTTGGTTGACACATTGACTTTGGCATGTGGCATTCCCAACTTAACTCTGTATGTCTCCAGCTCAGATGGGCCTTGGAAAGGTTCTAATAAAGCTATGTAAGAATAATGATGTCGTCTGTGCAGGTCTATTACTCTGTCAAAAGCATTTTGAGTTCGCGCTGACCTGATATTCCACATTAAAATCTTGTCAATCATTACTCCGATGATGTAGATATTGCCTTCCTGCTCCTTGTATTTATTTGTGAGGGTTGATTCAGTTATGAACTCCCTTGTTAGTCCTCCCTTTCAATCTTTCGATTTGGTTTAAGGATAAATCTCCAATCCTACCAATGCTATCTATATTCTCAGCAGTGTCTCATCTTCTTCTATATCTTTCATATGTTACTTCTCTTCTGGTGTGAACTGATGTATCTTAAAGTCTGCAGAAGAACGCCCTGTATTGTTATCACTGTCTCTCCCTTGTTCAACCTCCTTCTTCTCTTGTTGATTTGTTATTGGCGAGCTATTTATACTTTGAGAAGTGTATACCTCTTCCCCATTTCCATTGAGTACATCTAGTGCTTTCCCTCTTACTGCATGGTCATTATTTATATTCGTATTATCATCTTTCTTTCCCTCTTTCTCATTGCCTGCTTCCTTAATCTTTTCACCAAGGGTTGTATTCACTTCATCTACCTTCTCTGCCAAAGAGCTTGTTTCCCAACTTCTATTGTAATACCCTTGTTATCAACCTGCCCCAAATTGAGCTTCCCCCCCTATCTTTGTCATTAGTTTTTTTTTACTATCTTCCTCTTCTTGATTATCGTCTTTGTCCTCAACTACTACCAAAGCTTCATATTTATTCTCCATGTTCCCCAACATTTTCCTTATTAGTTGATATTTTCCTGAATACCTTTTGATCCTTTCCTCCATACATTCTGTCTCCCTATTGGTTCTCCACCCATTCTCTTTACCCTCATTTTTATTCAGCTGGATTGCTTTCCCTTTTTCCATTTTCTTATTCTCCCCATCCTCTTCTTTTGCCTTGTTCTCTTTCTCTGTATTTGTTTCCACCCCCAACTCTTCTCCTTTATTGAATAGCTCTGGGTGTAGCACGAAACAATCATTCTCATTATGTCCTTGCAACTTATAGGTTTTACAGTACCTGGGACATAATCGTACTTGATACTTATCCATTTTTCCAACACCTCCCCCGATTTCTTTCTTACACCAATGTTAATTCTTGTTGGAAATTCTCCCATTAAATCTACCTCAACCTTTACCCTTGCACAACTAGGTCGAGTTTTGTTCAAGGTAGCCATATCAACTTGTAGAGATTTTCCTACTGATGCCGCCAATGAAAAGATAGCCTCTTTACCAAAGAAATTTGGTGGTAGTGCTGGGAACGAAATCCACGCAATGACAATTGACGTTTCTTCCTCTGGATTAAACATTGGATCCCATTTAAGGATTCTCATAGGGTACGACCATTGATTTTGGGTAATGTAAAATTGAGGCTTTGATAAGAGTGTGGCGTAATCTTCCAGAATTGATGTCCTTATGAGAACATATCTATTACTAAGCAAACCAATGTTCACATCACCTTTTAGTTCACATTGTTTTGGTATTAGCTTTCTCAAGTCCTTGATGTCAGGCCATCCATATGAGAATTTACCTACCACTGCGTACTACAACTCTTCATTGATGATCATCTGTTGTACCTCCTCTTCCTCCCATATTATCCTTGGCTCACCGTATAAATATGTAATCTCCTTCATAGGTATCGTCAGCTATTTTGTATTATTTAGTTTAATAATATTCGCATACGTTGGTATCTGAGGATCTTTCTTATTGAGTAGATCAAGAATCGTTTGACCAACCTTCGAAGGAGGCTGGCCAACGGCTGTCGTAGTCATTGATTCCGATAATCAAATTAAGGCAAAGGTTTAGGGTTTTTCACAACTCGTTATAAGTGTTCAGTGAAAATAATTTATTATTCAAGTTACAAATAGATGAATAAGTCATAAAAAATATAAAATAGATAGAAAACATGCATTACATCAATGCAAATAAAGAGTCTTAGAACAGGTTGAAATTGAGGATTAAATTGAGCTCAATTGAAGAATCTTTCAAAATAGGTTAAGGTTTGATCGGATTTAAATTGAACCTAATTCAAATTATCTTGAGCCCAACTCATAAAACTTTGGACAAGTTGGGCGGGTTACCTATATTTGAGCTCATTTTGACACCCTTAGGTCATTTACATAAATAATACATTATATAATATTAATTACCAATTTTAACACATGTTTTGATTTTGCCAAAAATAACTGTATTTTTTTTTACCGGAAATAGAAAAAAATAAAAACATCTTTCTCTCTCTTCCTTTCCATCTCTTCCCCCTCTTTTCTTTTTTGTGGGTTCTTTCCTTTCTCTTCCAGTTTCTCTTTCTCTCTCTCTCTCTCTTTCTTTTAAAAATATTAATTAATTATTTTAATTTAAAATTTAATTTTGGATTGAATATTACGCAAATGATGTTCTTACTATTCTTTAAACTAGAAGAATTATTTTATATAAATACATATATAATGCATTGACACAATTTTAATATATTAACATATAAGCTAATTTAAATAGTGTTTAAATATTTAAAATTCAGCTATAATATTTTTTGCACCATTAATAAAAATAAATTAAAACTACAATTGTAATACATTTTGAATTCGATACTTCATATGTATTATAAATATTTTTTGATTTACGTGGAGAATATAAGTAATATATTTTTAATATAATAATTATTTTAACATCATTAATAAGCGAAAATAATAAATAAATAAAGTATAATACATTTTAAATTTAATAAATTATACATATTATAAGCATCTTTCAATGCAAAAGGTAAATCTATAACTAAAATATTTTTAATAAAAATGTGTTATAAGTGTTATATTTGAATATCAAATATATTCAGTACAATTTAATTATAAGTATTATGTGTGAATTTTAAATATTTCAGTATGATTTAATTAATTTTACATTATTAGAAAATATATTATATTTATTAAAATTATAATAATAAAATTTATAACAATGTATAATATTAAAGACGAGGAGTTGAATGGGGAGGGAGATGAGAAATTGAAATAGGAAGAGAGAGAAAAGGGGGAAAGAAGGAAGAAAAAAGACGCCCAGAAAAGAGGAGAAGAAAGAGAAGGAGAAGAAGAGGAAGCAAGATAAGGGTGTTCTTGTAATTTATTGATGAAACATGTTATACATCGTAGTAAACAATACCCTAAAAAGAATAATATTTGATATATAATGTATTATTTATGTAAATACTCCTTTATCCAAATAAAAAAAAGTAAATAAAAAAGACATAACACCCCCCCTTCCCCCAAAGTTGACAGCGAAACTTACTTCAGCACCTAAACTACACGAGCATTCATATACCCCCCTTTAACAATTCAAAGGTGAATTTAATTCCACCCAAAAATCTGACATGGCAGAAAAAACATACAGGCACGTTTTATATTAATTTTTAGAAAAAAATAATCTTATTTATATATATTATATAAAAGTTTTTTTTAAAAAAATGAAAAACTTACACAACCCCACATCTTTCTTCATCTTCTTCAAAACTCTCCACCCCTTTTTTTCTTCTTCAAAATACCCCACCCACCTAACACCCCACCCCACTTCTCCTTCTTCGCTATTCTCCCCCCCCACACCCCACCCACAACACACCCAGCACCACTCAAATGTCATTTCTTCTTCCTCCACTATCTTTCCTCCCATCGTCCTCGGCTTTCTCCTCTTCTTCTTTTTCTTTTTTTTCTTGCTTTTTCTTATATAAATTGAATATAGTAATAAATCTCATTGAAATAAGTGAACTATATCATTAATGCCCCAAAATTGAAGTTAATTTTCTTCAACAATAACACATTTTGATTTGTTTTTCTTCCCTTCTTTCTTCTTCCATGGACACACATTCCTCCACCTCCATTAATGTCTTCTTACTTTTTGATTATCATAAATCTTCACTAATAATCTCTTTATATTTTCTACCTTAATTTCTTCCAACAATGTTTCATCAATTTCTTTTTATCATTGATTTTACCCAATTTTCATCAATGATTTTACTCTTTAGTTTATCTAAAAAAAAAAAAGATGAAGAAGAAGATTAATATACAAAGAAAGATAACAAAAATCTTACTCTTTAATGTTTTATAATTGTTGGAAAAAAGATTTTTCAATAATAAATAACATAAAAACTAAAAAATAAATTTAAATATATTTTTATGTGGTGCTGACATGACACTGACGTGGTGTTGACATGGTGCTGACCTGGCGCTGATGAGGCGCGTGTGCAGTGCACTCTCCATTGTGAGACTGATCTTGTAGTGTTTGGGTGGAATTAAATTCACTTGTGAATTGTTAAGGGGGGGGGGGGGGTAAATAAACGCTCATGTAATTTAGGTGCTAAAGTAAGTTTTGGTGTCAAGTTTGAGGGGTTTTTATGTCTTTTCTCAAAAGTAAACTACTAATGTTATTATGTGCAACAATGTTGAAATAAATATATAAGATGATAAAAATATCATTTGGTAAATAAACATGGGACCGACATTTTTGGAATGGCCTAAGTAGACATGTTGAGTGTTTGCGTAGGGTCATTGCTCGGGATAATTATACAAAATGTCCATCGAAAAAAACTAAGAAAAACTACATAAAATAAAGATAATTATATTAAATGTCCATTGAAAGAAATTAAGGAAAAATACACAAGAGATTCAATGTGAAATTATTTACTCAAATTGAACTCTATCCAAACTATTTTTTTTAATGGACGCATGACCCAAATTATTTACCCTCTTACCCCATTTTTTCTTTTTTATTCATCCATGACATCATCATGATGTCAACACGATGTCAACATGACTGATATGAAATAATTCTCTATGATACTTCGACGGAAAATATATATGTATATATATATATATCATACTAGTATCATATAGGATGAGCTCAATCATCCATGATACTTTGGTGGTATATTGATACCCTATTGGTATCATATAGGATTATATTTTTTTAAAGAAATAAATAAAAAATAATTAAAAAATTATTAAACTCTAAATTAGTAGAAAATATATTCTTTGTGATACTCTATCGGTATATTGATATCATATTAGTATCATATAGGACTAGAGCTTAATTATTTGCGATACTTCATCAGTATATTGATACCCTAACGGTATCATATAATTTTGGGCTCTTTTTTTTTAAGAAATAGAACAATTAAGAGAAAATTATTAAGTCACAAACTTATTTATTAAACTCTAATTAGTAGAAAATATTTTCTTGTAATACTCCATCAATATATTGATACCCTATCGATTGGGCTCTTTTTTTAAGAAATAGAACAATTAAGAGAAATATTAAAGTCGCAAACTTATTTATTAAGTTTTAAATTAGTAGAAAATATATTCGCTGTGATACTTTGTTGGTATATTGATACCATATCAGTATCATATATGACTGAGCTTAATATTTTATGATACCTTACAGGTGTATTGATATCCTATTGGTATATCATATAGGGTGTTGACGTCAATGCAAAATTTTGATAGTAAAGGAGCATAAATATAAAGGGTTATATGGATGTAAATAGTTTGCTTTAAATGAGCATAAATTTGGTTTTCCCCAAAAAATTACAATAACAACAATATACCCAGTGAGAATCACACAAGTGGGGTATGGAGAGGAAAAAATGTATGCACACCTTATCACTACCTCATAGAAATAGAGAGGTTGTTTTCAGAAAGCCCTCATCTCAAAAAATCATCCCAAAATAGAAAATACTATATATGAAACGACTAGAATGGACAACAAATGAAAATATATAGAGACAATAAAAGTAACAAAATAAATGACGGACAATAACAACACAATATATAATGTCACGACTACTAACCTACTAAAACACAAGGCTCGATATCATCCTACCCCTACTAGCCTTCTAACCTTCTACCCTAATATGCAACCTCCACTCCTTTCTATCTAAGGTTATATCCTCAGTGATACGAAGTTGCGCCATATCCTTTCTAATCATCTCCCCCCCAAACTTTTTTGGTCTACATCTACCCCTCCGCATAACCCCTAAATCCATCCTCTCGCACACTAACAAGAACATCAACACTTCTTCTCTGCACATGTCCAAACCATCACAGTCACACTTCTATCATTTTGTCTACCATAGAGGCCACCCCTAACTTCCCTCAAATGATCTCATTCTTAATCTTACCCCCTTGGTGTGCCTACACATTCATCTCAACATCCTCATCTCCATGATCTACACCTTCTAAACATGTGAGTTTTTGATTGACTGACACTCTACCCCATATAGAAAAGATGGTCTAACCACCATTTTGTAAAACTTACCTTTAAATTTAGGTGGTATCTTCTTATCACACAGTACTACAGAGGCAAGCCTCCATTTCGTCCATGCTGCCCAATACGATGTGTGACATTATCATCGATATCATCACTACTCTGGTTGATGGACCCAAGATACTTACAGATTTCACTCTTGGGAATAGATTGAGTGCAAATGTCACTTCAATGTTGTTCCATCTCTCACAACACTGAATTTGCACTGAAAGTATTCTATTTTGGTCCTGCTTAGTTTGAACCCTTTGAATTCCAAAGTATATCTTTAAACCTCCAATCTATCATTAACTTTAGTCCAAGTCTCATCAATCCGTACTATGTCATCTGCAAATAGCATGCACCATGACACCTTCTCCTGGATAGACTGTGTCAATTCATTTATTACTAAGGCAAAAAGAAAAGGGCTCAACACAAAACCTTGATGAAGTCGCATCTCAACAAGAAAATACTTTGAGTCTCTTGCCACTGTTCTCATCCGAGTATTGACTCCATCGTACATGCTCTTTATCACCCTAATATACATTATTGGAACAATTTTCTCCTCTAGACATCTCCATAAGACATCTCTCGGAACTTTGTCATAGGCCTTCCAAAAAAAATTATTTACACAAAAATAACACACTTTTTTTATACTTAAAATGGCCATTCGACCAATATTGCTACAATAAATAAACCACTTGGCTATTACCAAATTAGTCATTTGCCGTTTTGATGGATGGAAGTCTCAATGTTACTTTGATCATTTTCTTTCTTATTTATAAAAAAATTTATTATTTTTTATTGCTCTATTTAAAGAAAAGAATATTGTTTTAATTTATTTTTTGCTCTTTTAATTTTTTCTTATAATTGTTTCACTTCTTTTGTAGAAACAATGAATATTTATGTTGTTTTATTATTTTTGGTTTATTTTTTTATTTATTAAGGTGGGAATACATGATAGTCAATAAATATTGATATTGATACATTACATAATTATTTATATAATATTGATACACGATTGTGCACCATATATATAATTTCGATAGGTTGCATACCTATTTATATAAAATGGGTACACATTTCTATACAATTTATACAATATCAATACACATTTACATACTATTTATATAATAATGATACATGCTTATACATAATTTATACAATATTGATATATTACATAACTATCTATACATAATTTATACAATATTGATATATTACATAACTATCTATACATAATTTGTACAATGAAGAGTCAAAGATCGAACTCAAGGCGTCCAAGACACCAATAGACGCCTTGACCATAAGAGTTGCAAGCAGTTTGGTAGAAAGAGTGTCCTTGTAATTGTTTTAACTTTTAGTCTTTTATTTTTAATGTGTGTGTGTATATATATATATATATATATATATATGGAAAAAGGGCAAAGAATACCCCTAACCTATTGGAAAAGGCTAAGAAATACCCTCCTTCCACCATTTGGTCTAAACATATCCTCCTTTCACATTTAGCTCATCCTAAAATATTTACAATACTTCGGTCTATATTTATAAGTCTAAAAACAAATAAAAGATTTATTGTGTAAAAATAAAGAATAAAATTCTTAAAATTCTAACTCTTATTATTAAAACACAATAAAATTCTCAAAATTCTTATTCTTATTCTTGAAATAACACAATTAAATTCTTATTCTTCATTTTACACAATATTTTTTTTATTTTACATTTTATATGCTATTATTTTATATTTTTATTTGTGAAATAATTTTTTATTTATTTGGATTGATTTTTAATTATATTTAGATCATCATGATAAAATTTAATTACATCGATATATAATTTTTTTTTAAAAATTTACTTTTAATAAATAACATATGATAATGATAAAAAATTATTATTTTTTGAACTTTTTTTTTGCTCTCGATAATCAAAGACTGATAATGTCATGCCTCGGAAGGGTACTATTTGCGTGACCGACACTCAGAAAGCACTGTTGGCTCCCAAGACATTCATTCAATCATAGTTTAACATATCAACAAAAGACTAAAGATGAAAAGTGGTGGACAATCTCAATATATAAAGGCCATAGGCCAACAATCAAACTCCAATTCTCTAACATAAAAATAGTTTTAACAGAAATCAGTCAAGAGATAAAGATCTCAACATCAATTCACCATTGTCTAGTCTATGAAGCCTCTAAATCTACTATCTAGATGGTGCCAATGACAGGTTCATGGCTACCTCAAATTAAATAAAAGAAAATCTAAACTCTAGTAGCTAGATGATAGTAATATGAGAATCCTCCGATAGCAAGGAGGTCTCACCAATCAACTGAATGCGAATAGATCCTCAACAGTGTGCTTGTTGATGATCCCTAATACCTGTCACTGCATCATAAAATGATGCAGTCCAAATGGACGTCAGTACGTGAAATGTACGAGTATGTAAAATAGTTGAATGAAATATATATTAAGGTAGAATACTATCAACTCAGATAACTCAAATCAAGAGATAAAAAACTCAATCAGGAATGTCAAATATCTATCTAAAGCAAGAATAAAGAGTAAACAATGACTCATTAGTATCAATCAAATCTAATCAGAGTACTATCAGTATAGAACCTATTTAGGAGTTTCTCTGATCTGACAACAATTACTTATGAGTAAGTGATTGTGCAATAATTCCATTGATGTTGCCACAATCATTCAATATTTGCTAGGATAAAGAATGAATCGAACCCGTGATGGATCCGGTCAATCAAGTCCTCTATTATTTTAGGGACTTATCAAATCAAGAGGAAATATCCAACTTACAATTCTATCCTCACCTACGTTTGACGACATAGTTAATGAGTCGAGTTGAATTTACTCTCGCTCAATCCGGTGCTCGATACTCCTCCCAAGACTAAATGCTCATAAACAATCAAACCCAATCAATCCAATCAATGAGTCTCATAATGACTCATATCAATCCATCAATTTTATCACAATTGAATTTTTCGGCCTATCAACCATCAAATCAAATCAGTACTCAATCATATCTTTCAAAAGAGTTTAGACTTATCATTAAGATGACCATCAATTAGACCAATCTTTAGAGTTCAATTATGAAGACTCTTGGGACCATCAAGTTCTATCAACCTATCATTATGGTCACATCACAATCACAATCAACATTCTCAAATCAAGGCTCTAGACTCTATCTCTAGATTCATTCATGCAATCTTTTATTAAGTAACATGTACAGTTTATGAAATAACTCATGTAAAAGCATTGATTAAATAATTCAAGTTTGTGATGATCATCAACATATGAAAATAAGTAAAATGTATATAATTTGCAAGAAAATCTTCAAGAAAACATGCATAAGTATTTTATACTCTCATCTATCAATCTATCTCAATCAAAGGGCACATGGAAGAAGAATTCTATGCTTTAGATTAGCCTTACATACCTGAGAATTGAAGAACAATCGAATTCGCAAGATATTGGCCTCAATCCTCTTGAACCCTAGCCTCTTCGTTTCTCCATATCCCTAGTCCTTAAGATGAATTAGCGTAAATAATTAAAAATTCATGCTTATGAATTAATATAGGGTTGAAAACGACCTCAAAATGACATGATTTTAGTCTAGGATGGGTGAGGAAATGACTAGAATGCCCTTGCTTTTAAAATTAAATATCATACCATAATGGGGCAAATCTGCGACGCGGACTTGTCGCAATTCAGTTTAATTTTTATTAAAAACTCAAAACGCATTCAGAAACTATTTTTCCACAAAATAACACATAAATCACATTTATCAAATACATTTTATGTGTAATTTTACGTAAATCATTTTTCGATCGATTTTCTAATCCAGCAGAAATAATAGGATAAAAAATAAGTGTAAGTCCATGACTAGTCCACGACGCGAACATATCGCGCACTTTTTTGGAATTATATCTTTGCCCCAAAAAAATTATCTATTGATCTGGTTGCTCTAAAAATCAATTAAGACCATTTTTCCAACTATGTTTTTGTGTTGATCGCATTTCCGACCTCGAATTTGCCCAAAGAGTTTGAGAAAATGTGTTATGAAGTATTCTCTCATCTAGGGATATTTTGGTAATTTTACCGGGTGTTACATTATCTCCCCCTTGGAATCATTCTTCCTCAAATGATGGGTAATTAAGAGCGAACTCATAGCACAAATCAAACAATCGAGACTCTATTAGATCAACAAATCATCGTCATATCTATCGACCAATCTTGATAGTCACAAATCAAACTCAGGATAGACAAATCAGTTCAGATCAAGAGTAGAGATATTACCTTGGACATTCTTATTATCAGACACGAATGGGATATCAGAACTCAATCAATTCGAATCATTTAAATACCTCGACAATCAGTCATTCAAACTCAAGAAAGAAGGCATCAACTCTAATCAAGAATGTGACCATCGTGATATATAATACTCTATGGACACTCTCAAGCTTAGCTCCTCATCTCAACAACGCTCCTTTTCATGGCACTTTACTCCATCAATTTAAGCTTATAACTCCTATTCAAATCTATGCCTAACCATATCCTCTTATTCCGTTCAAGCCTAACTCTAAGTCCTAAAGTGCTAGTCCTAAGATGATCATACTTATACCAATCTAACCTCTCAAAATCTATGTTTCATATTTCCATAGTGACCTTTACTTAAAGAATACTACTTATTCTCATCACTTTAATACACTCATATAATGAAAACCACACATTCAAGCATGTCACTCCAACTACTTTATGGCCTCTTCAAGATCAACATCACTTGAGAATCTTCAAACCTACCATAGCACATCTACACCCTCAATCGCATAAACTCTTATCATGAGAGACACTGATATTCTCTTACCTAACTATTACACATCAATTTTTTTTCTAACTCCTCTTACATGTCTATAAATTTAAATGGAACCAGTTCAATATCATCATCAGAATCAAGAACACTCATTCTCTCTCATCAACCATCACTCTGTTACTATCATCAACATTACTATCAAGACTAAAAAGCAGGATCACTGCAAGAGCTTTAAAACAAAAGATCATTAGCATGATTCAATCAAGAAATCTTATCTGAGAACATTCATAATGGAGTACGATCTTTCTCGTCTTTCAAGATTCATTCAAAGTTCACAGAACTGTACATAGTGTAAAACTCAAGTCACATCTCATTCAACATCGGGCTGAAAAATCTTAGATCCATGAGGTAAGATCAAAGTTTTTTGAATGAAATTATCATTTCTCATCCTCAAAACTCAACATGAATGAAAATTAATATGTGATGCATGGGACTGGGTAGGGCCATGTGCATGACAGTCATACACCAAACAAAAATAGAATGTCACCTCAATTGAAGTATAAGAAATATATTAGATGACAAAGAATTGTTGTCTCATCTTGATCAACCCATCACTATCGAAAACTTAACATCTATTTTGGTTTATTACCTCATAATCTCCCCCTTAGTTCAAAGGTCATCTCTCTAAGTTTGTGAATCAATTCTCTTTACTAAGTTATAAGTACATATCTTCATACGGTCGGGGAATCACTATCTATAAGAACATCATAAACTGTTTTGTTATGCTATAGTCGCATATATAGAATAGCCACTAAGACTCTCTTCGAAGATACCACTCTTAGTTTTCTCCTGTCTCTATGGAAATCTTTCTATATTTGTTGCTCTTATTGACGTACATAATCACTTTCCACAACTCTTACAATCTAACCTTTTTTATTTGCCTACTAACACTTAACTCCTGCACTCCCATTAATTTAATTGTATAAGACTTAGACTATAATAGAAAACTCATCAACATCTATCTGTAAGCCCCAATCGACTTAATTACTCGGGATAATAAAGAATTCTTACATCCTCCTACTCCATATTGACAACTCAGATATACTATCTAGATTTCATAGCAAGTCATAACTTAGAACTTAACATAACTTTACATTATCTTAGATACATATCGTAAGTCTCCTCTTATCTAATGATTTATCCTTAATTCTCTATTTCCATATAAGGAGCACCTACACCATACTCATAACATCATATTTCTTGCAAGGCAACACCTAAATCTCGAACATACAATATGGCCAACCTCTTAAAGAAAACCTTCAACTAAGACTATCACCGCCATAATGCTATCTCCTTTTTCACACTACTCCTCAAAGTTCAAGCTTAGGGTCTAGTACTAACATGTGCATCACACACTTCTCTCATATTATACAAACTTATAACTACTAGGTAAAACTGAGGAACATAGGCCTACTAAAACTCATATACAATAATTAATTATATATCCCCTCTTCACAACTCATGTACCATTCACTCATTTATTGTACCTCCTCGTCTGGCTAAACTCATATCTCTATAAATCTCATAGTGCTCTCCCTTCAAAATCATAAGTCTAGTTTAGATATATCACTTTGAAAGTACTTTGTTCCCCTATTCAACATCTATACTTCACCCTCATTAATACAAATACTATAACACATCAACATAAACCTCTTTCTAGTTTAGCTCGCTCCAACTCATTCTAACAATAATTCTTTCTCTATACCTCATCATGAAAATCAATTGGTATTTACTACTCTTTCGTCAAAACTTATAGAAATCGACTCATCACCTAATTACTTACCTAACATAACTCTACTTATAAGCCTCAATCAACCATTACTCTCACTATTTAGTCTCTTTTTTTTCATCGTCACCCTTCTAACTCTAGGATGGCTCAATTCTACTTATGATTTATAAGATCTCAAATCACACTCCCTCATGTGGTGATATCAAACTTTTAGAGGCATAATTGTTTTTGTTCCTCTCATGAATAACATCAGAAGCAAGTTTTGGATAAGAGAGTCTGGGGTGCATCTTGATCTCGCTCAAACGCATAATTCATATGAATAAAAGTGCATTCTTTTGAATCAATCAACTCAGCACACTAGTTGGCTTCTCTCAATCCTGGTGCAGTCTCTCTCCTATTTTAATTACTTTATCTAGAAGAACTCATTAGTAGGAATCTGAAAATTACTATCTCTATCACCTCGTAGAGTAATGCCCGACTCATCATAAGTTTTTTAAGTAATAGCTCTATCGTACGATTCAAAATGTAAAAGAAGGAAAACTTTTCTTAAATGTCAATAGTCTCTCATTTATAGAAGTGGGGCCCTCACAACCATAAATAAGATCCTATAGACACGACTACATAGATAACGTAGGATACTTGAACTCTATACTCTAATATCAAGTTTGTCACGCCCTAGGAGGGTACCTTTGGTGTGGCTGACACTCAGAAACCATTTTTGGCTCCCAAGCGAACCACTTGACCTCATCACGTTCATTCAATCATAGTGTAACATATCAGTAAAAGACTAAATATGAAAAGTGATGGACAATCTCAATATATAAAGGCCATAGTGTGACGGCCCATCACTTGATCTTATAAAAAGGGGAAGAATTTAGAGTTTTTGGGTGGTTTATGGAAGACTCTAGAATTGTGTAGATAGGTCTTGTAGTCCTTAGAATTCTTTGGACTTGTGTAGAGAATTCTAAAAGAGGGACTAAAGTGTAAATACTTAGGAACTTGTATGTAAATATTAATTACACTTTGACCCCAAGTAGGAAGTATAAATAAAGGGGGTCATTTGTATTGTTAGGCATCTAGAAATCCAGAAATTGTAAGCATTTCCCAAGTATAATATAAAGCCTTCTTTCTTACAAGCTCTCTTGTCTTCTAATCTAGCGTTTCCCTAGCGATCAAGGCAAAAAGGCTTACTTGTATTTGCAAGATAGTGAAAAATTTGTGAGCAAATTGATAAGTATTGCACGAGAGTCTTAGCGAGTGTTCTAAATCTGTGATAACGTTGTATCAGAGCAGATTTTACTAAGGGAAGCATGGCAAGTGAAGGAGGCATCAACGCTCCCAACACCGCTAACATTATGCTGGATGTTAGCAAGAAACGCAAGGGAAAAAAAATCTCCAAGAAAATTGAGGAGGTGCCGATCGAACCGACACCAAGAAAGACCATTACATCTCACTCACTCTCGGCCACTGAAGTGAGTGATGACAAACATGGTGAGGAACCTGTGAACATTACTCCCAACATGGAGTGGATTGCTAGAATGGATGCTAGTCGACAAGCGGTGTAGATCTTGGACCAGCACTTGAACCAGTTTGATAGAAAGTTCAAGACCTTGGAGGAGTTCACTCTTGACGAAAACGACAACATTCGGAAGAAGTTGGGCAACCACCGAGCTGTAGTACGAAGTAAAAGAAGATATTACTTTCTTAGAGTGTCGACTTATGGACACACTGAGCAAGATGGAGGCCATGAGCGCCACCATAGAGGCCATGAGTGCAAAGATGAGGTCACTTGACAAAGGCGTGGCTGATGGGAGATGCGTGGGGATTGTTGGAGAAAGAGAGGCCAAGATTAAGGTTCTCAAGCCACCGGTGTTCAAAGGTGCTTGTGACGCGCAAGAGGTGGAATTTGTTTTATGGAACTTGGAAAATTAATTCAAGTGTAACAAGGTAAGGAACGATGATACAAAGATCAACACAACTGTGTTATATCTAACGAAGATGGCCATGTTATGGTGGAAACAAAAGGATTCATAAATAGGGAAGGGGTTGTGCACCATTAACACATGGGAGCAGTTCAAGCATGAGTTCAAGAAGGGACCTTCTTCCCAAACAACGTCATCTATGAGGCAAAGAGGAAGTTCAGGGAGTTGAGGCAGACAAGCAACATAAGAGCCTATGTGAAGGAGTTCGCTACTCTCAAACACTAGATACCCAACCTCATAGATGAGCATATGATGTTCCACTTCATGGACAACCTACAGAATTGGGCCAGGATGGAGTTAGAACACCGATAAGTTAGGACCATTGATGAGGCCATCACCCAGGTAGATACTTTGATGGCCTCTCGGCATGACAGGAGAGATAGAGACCGAGAAGAGGACTCGAGAGGTAGTCATGACCAAGGTGGGGGAGATGGTGGCAAAGGCAAAGATTGGCAGCCACATCCCAAGCATCATGATACCTACAAACCTGATAAAAGGAAGGTCAGTTGTCAAAGCAGCGGAGAGGTCAAGGCACAATCCAAAAAAGAGTTTAAGTGCTACATATACGGTGGGCCGCATAGCTATAAGAAGTTTCCTGAACTAAAGAGCCTTGGTGCCATACTGTTGGAACGGAAGGAGTAGAAAGCACTAGAACAGGCACAAGAACTAGGGGAAGGATCGGGTACAACAGAGGTAGGTATGATTGGGCTATGCAGAGCCATCACCCAGCAGCGGGAAAAACCAAAGGAGTATAACGCACAATACGTGGAAATCACGATCAATGGGTGACCCGCTCGTGACATGGTCGACACAGGCACAGAGGCTAACATCGTGACTAAGTCTGTGACAACCAAGATGGGGCTGAAGTATAACCTAAGTAATTCACAACTTAGGACGGTCAATGCGGCAATGACTCCTGTGTGTAGAGTTGCAAGGGAGTCAACATAATGTTGGGCAAGTGGCATGGGAAGACCAACTTTTGTGTCGCACAGATAGATCTCTTTGACATTATTTTAGGGAAGGAGTTCTTTCAAAGGTTCCATGTAGTGATCGACCCATACCTCCAGCAACTTATGGTTATGGAGGAAGGAGGTTCCTACATGGTGCCCTTAGTCAAGATGCCTAAGTCAGAGGGACAAGCTCAACTGTTGACCTTGTGACTTGTGGAGGGGTTCTAGGTTGAAAATCCATTTTTGTGTTCCACGCTCGCTAGGAGGAAAGGTCGTAGAAGGAGCAGTTGACGAAAGAGGCCAAGCAAAAATAAGGATGACTAGCCGCAACAGTGTTCCTCGGGTGCTAAAGAGATCAAACTCTAAAGGAGACCATACAGGGACGACATAGAGAATTGTGGCAGTCCAAAAATGGAGACTCTAGGAGTTTGAGGAGAGTCGAGGGTACCTACTACAACATTGCACTAAGGACGTCATAACATCAGGTGGGAGAGAGTGATGATCCGCCACTTGATCTTATAAAAGGGGGAAGAATCTAGAGTCTTTAGGTGATTTATGGAGGTGATTTATGAAAGACTCTAGAATTGAGTATATATGTCTTGTAGTCCTTAGAATTCTTTGGACTTGTGTAGAGAATTCTAAAGAACGGACTAAAGTGTAAATACTTAGGGACTTGTATGTAAATATTAATTATACTTTGACCCCAAGTAGGAAGTATAAATAGAGGGGGTTATTTGCACTGTTAGGCATCCAGAAATCCAAAAATTATAAGCATTCTCCAAGTATAATACAAAGTTTTCTTTCTTATAAGCTTTCTTGTCTTCTAATCTAGCATTCCCTTAGAGATCAAGGCAAAAAGACTTACTTGTATTTGCAAGATCGTGAAAGATTCGTGAGCGAATTGATAAATGTCGCATGAGAGTCTTAGCGAGTGTTCTAAGTTCGTGAAAATAGGCCAACAATCAAACTTCAAATCTTTGACATAAAAATAGTTTTAAAAGAAATCAATGAAGAGATAAAGATCTCAACATCAACTCATCGTTGTCTAGTCTATGATGCATCTAACTCTACTATCTAGATGATGTAAAGGACAGACAGGTTCATGACTACCTCAAATCAAATAAAAGAAAATCTAAACTCTAGTAGCTAGATGATAGTAATATAGGAATCCTCTGAGAGCAAAGAGGTCTTACCAATCAGCTAAATGTGAATAGATCCTCAACGGTGTGCCTGTTGATGATCCCTAATACCTGTCTCTACATCATAAAAGGATGCAGTCCAAATGGACTTCAGTACATGAAATGTACGAGTATGTAAAATGACCGAATGAAACAGATAAAGGTAGAATACTATCAACTTCGATAACTTAAATCAAGAGATAAATAACTCAATCAGGAATATCAAATGTCTATCTAAAGTAAGAATAAAAAATAGATAATGACCCATTAGTACTAATCCAATTCAATCCAATACCAATCCAATCCAATTAGAGTACTATCAGTATAGAACCTATTTGGGAGTTTCTCTTATTCGACAACAATCACTTATGAGCCAGTGATTATACAAAAATCCCATTGATGTTGCCACAATTGTTCAATACTTGTCAGGGTAAAGAACGAATTAAACCCGTGATGAATCCGGTCAATCAACTCCTCTATTATTTTAAGGACTTATCAAATCAAGAGGAAACATCCGACTTAGCGGTTCTATCCTCACCTACGCTTGACGACGTAGTTAATGAGTCGAATTGGATTTACTCTCGCTTAATTAGACGCTCAATACTCCTCCCAAGACTCAATGCTCATAAACAATCAAACTCAATCAATCCAATCAATGAGTCTCATAATGACTCATATTAATCCATTAATTCTATCACAATCGAGCCTTACAACCTATCAACCATCAAATCAAATCAGTTCTCAATCATATCTTTCAAAAGAGCTTAGACAAATCATTAAGAGGACCATCAATTAGACCAATCTTTAGAATTCAGTTATGGAGACTTTTGGGACCATCAAGTTCTATCAACCTATCATCATGCTCACATCACAATCAACATTCTCAAATCAAGACTCTAGACTCAATCTCTAGGTTCATTCATACAATCTTTTATTTAATAACATGTAGGGTTTATGAAATAACTCATGCAAAAGCATTTATTAAGTAATTCAAGTTTGTGATGATCATTAACATATGAAAGTAAGTAGAATGTATATAATTTGCAAGAAAACCTTCAAGAAAACATGCATAAGGATTCTATACTCTCATCTATCAATCTATCTCAATCAAGGGGCACACGAAAGAACAATTTCATGCTTTAGGTTAGCCTTACATACCGGAGAATCAAAGACCAATCAAATTTGCAAGAAATTAACCTTAATCCTCGTGAACCCTAGCCTTCTCTTTTCTCCTTATCCCTAGTCCTTAAGATGAATTAACATAAATAATTAAAAATTCACGCTTTGGAATTAATATAGGGTTGAAAACGACCTCAAAACGACATGATTTTAATCTAGGATGGGTGGGAAAAGGACTAGAATGCTCTTACTTTTAAAATTTAACGTCAAGTATCATTATGGGACAAGTACGCGACGAGGACTTGTCGCAATTCAGTTCATTTTTTGACGAAAAACTTAAAACGCATTCAGAAACTGTTTTTTCACAAAATAACATATAAATTACATTTGTCAAATGCATTTTATGTGTAATTTTACGTAAATAGTTTTTCGATCGATTTTCTAATTCCGTAGAAATAATGGGACCAAAATTAAGTGCAAGTCTGCGATGCAGACTTGTCGTGCCCTTTTCTGGAATAGCATCTTTGCCCCAAAAAGTTATCTTTTGATCCGGTTGCTCTAAAAATCAACCAAGATCATTTTCTCACACAATTGTTTATGTTGATCGCGTTTTCGAACTCAAATTTGCCAAAAAAGTTTGGAAAGATGGGTCATGAAACGTTCTCTCATCTAGGTGTATTTTGGTAATTTTATCGAGTTTTACAGATAATGAAAAAAAATTCATGTACTCAAATCAATAACATTAACCTTAAATTCAATATACCAAATTTTTTGTTGAAATTTGCAAAAAAACGTTTGTTGCCTGCAACTCATTATATCAAATAATTTATTATTATTATATGTTATTTATTATTTATGCAAGA
Organism: Solanum aculeatissimum; assembly: GCA_038996855.1. Lineage (NCBI taxonomy): Eukaryota > Viridiplantae > Streptophyta > Magnoliopsida > Solanales > Solanaceae > Solanum > Solanum aculeatissimum. Next base: position 34,032 of record JBCEWC010002122.1, read on the forward strand.
TTTAATTATATGAAAAATATAAAATATAAATTATTATTTATTAAATATTAATTTGATGGGATTTATCTGTCTTCTTTAAAAAACAAAAACAAATAATATGATTTTTTTTTATAAAAAAAGCAAAACAAATTAAAAAGATTTTAAAAATTGTTTTTTGGTTATGAATTTTTAAAAGTCCTGTTATGACCAAATGTTTCTAATGAGATGCAAGTTCTGTTGGATTTAAGCATCTTGTTATTACCAGTAAAATCGAAATAATCGACTAGAAATTTTGATTTGAAGCAGTATAGAATAACATAACTTTTTGAGGAAAAAGAAAATTTTTTGAAAGTAAATTAATAGGGGTAAATATGTATCTTTTTTATTTTAGTTCATGTATAACTAATATTCACGTAATTTATTCCACCTTCTACCCAGTATAAAATTATACATAAATTTTCTCATAAGTTATGTGAGTATTAATTATATAGAATTACTAAAATACAATCAAACACCGTATAAAATCAATAAAAACAATTTATACGACATTTAGATACCAACCAACCAACCAAAAATTGTATAAGTTAATACATGAATAATTTTTATTCTATAAGCAAACCAAATATGGTACAAAATTAGTAGATGAATAACTAAGTTATTCATGTATTAACTTTGCCCTTATCCGGTAACCAAACAACCCCGAATGGTAGAAACTTTTAACCCCAAAGTCAAGCGGAGAATATATTTGATCCATTTTTAATAGTTGAGAGATATTTTTGACCCCTTTTCAAATAAAATATAATTATTAAAGGGAATAATAAGTAAAATTAAAATGAAAAGAAAATTTTAAGTAATAGAGAATCATACCATTTTTATATAAAACTAGTTTAGTGTACGTGTTTTATACGTATAACTTAGTATTAATGTCAAACTTATATTTGAAAGTATGAAAAAGAGTCATATTTGTCCTTGTATACTGAATTATTTATCGCTAATTATATTCCACAATTCAAAAATATACTAAAGATGTAAAAATTATTTTACCTCAAATTATAAGGCCTTCATGTTAAAGAATATAAAATTCAAAAAAATTAGTATAAGTAACATTAATTGGTAAATTAAATTTAAACCTAAGTGATAGGAAGTGTTGAATCCTAAAAACCATAATTTCCTATGTATGTGTCACTTTTAGAGAAAGAATTCTAACTCAAACTCTAAACCTAAACAAAGAAACGTTTGTATTATTTATTAGTATAAAAAATAATTCTAATATGCTCATTATTAAGTGCTTCTATAGATGTATTTTTATAACCTGAATAGATTATTACTAACGTAAGTAATATTAATGAATTGATTAAATAAATTTTAATCCTAAAATGATTCTTAAAGCTAAATTAACAAAATCCATATTAAAAAGGAAGAAGTAAAACGGTAGTTTATTTTAGGCTTAAAAACTCTTACTTTTTAAATATAAAATGTTGGTTTTATGCATTTTAATATTTTTATATTAATGTTTAAGTTGAGGTTATATTGGCCTTAATTGATTATTGTTGTGGCCGTTAGTGACTGTTGTTGTTTTCTCCTTAGGAGTTACTCCAAGGCATTTGTTGTCTCACTCTTCAATTTTCTCTTTATTCCTCCATTATACCTTGTAATCTTTGTAACCTCTAGGGCATTTATCTTCTCTATTAATCTACCCCAATTACTTCTTATTCATTACATGATACCTTGTAACCTTTGTAACCTCAAGGGCATTTATCTTTTTCATTAATCTATCCCAATTATTTCTTATTCATTACATGGAAGACTTCCTCAACTATAAATAGTGGAAGTCTTCATTTGTTTGGGTAGAGAGATAAGAGAAAAAAATCTAGAGTGCATGAAGTTTGTCAAAAAAGAGAGTTTTTATTCGTTGAAGGGAGGTGTTCTTTTTGTGGAGCTTGAGACTCAACTCTTGTCCAGAGTTTGTTCAGTTACACTTTTTTGTTAGGCTGTTGTATCCTGGAGGGGACAAGTCAAGAGGATTACTGCTGGACCGGTGAAAACATTTGTTGTGGTGGGCTTGAATCTCCTTAAAAAAAGCGAGATATCCGCGTCTCAGCCTGAAGAATATTTGGTTTCTTCATTTTATTTTTCAATTGCTATTTGTAATTTTTATTGTAATTTCACCAACAATTTTAAGGAGATTCAGATGGCTACAATTGAAAAAACCGCGGATGTCAAGATGGGAGATCTTAACAAGCCATTTCGGTTCAACGGTAATCACTT